>PVKE010038026.1:0-15634 GCA_004027555.1 Craseonycteris thonglongyai
AAGTGTAAAAATAAAGCCTCTTAAATTATACATCTTATTTAAAAAAAACCCAACTCAAATAGATCTTAGATCTAAATGTATAAAATAAAACTCTAAAACACAATCTGTACACACATATGCACACACACACACACACACACACACACACACACAATATTATCTTCTGGAGAGTGGGAACACTCACCCTAGGTGATTGTTCTAGAAACCCATCTACATCAGTGTACCCAGCTGGCATTGTTGTGAGGGGCTGCGCTCAGCTTCAGTGAATTTTGGGGGAAGATTCTGTCAAAGCATTTGTCCATATCATGATGGGTGCTTTACATGAACAATGTGTGGCAAGACAGTGTACCTGTCTACAACCACACTGAGTGTTCAGCAGTTTTTGACCCAAAATGGCATGACCCGTCCCCCTACGCCCCTTATTCACTTATTCTTGCCCAGACCAACGTTTTTGGTTTCCCCTGATGAAAAAAGTCCTCAAAGTGAAACAAAAAATGGCAAAAATGCAGAAAGGCATCAAAATCAACAAGTTCAAAAATTGGGAAAAGCACCTCAAAAGGTATACCACATCAAAAGAAGAGTACTGTGAAGGTGACTGAAGTTTAAACATGTAAGAATAAACACACAATTTTTTATAAATAAATTGCAGATTTTTTTGCCCCCGCCCCCAGTATACATATATACACACTCTCATAACAGTAAAAAAAAAAAAAAAAAAAAAAAAAAAAAAAAAAAAAAAAAAAAAAAAAAAAAAAAAGTTACCCTACCAAATTAAAAATGGGAAAAGGACTTACATACCGGTACTTAATTCAAGAGGCTATAAGATGGCAAAAACATATATTAAGAGATGATGAACACCAATAGCTATTTATAAAGATACAAATTCAAATCAGATGGGTATATTACCCATTAGAATGACAAAAATAAGAAACATTGACCATACCAAGTGCTTAGAAGAATGTAGAACAACTGAAACTATCACACATAGCTAGTCAGAATGAAAACTAGTATAGCCATTCAGGAAAAGGGTTTGGCTGTTTCTTATAAGTTAAGGGTATATGTATAACTCATGACCCAGCAACTCCATTCCTAATTATTTACTCTAGAGAAGTAAAAACATCTCCACACAAACACCTGCACATAAATGTTCATAGTTGCTTTATTTATAATAGCCCAAAATTGAAAACAACTCAAATGTACTTTGCCAGGTAAAGTGACAAACTGGTGCATCCATACAATGGCCATAATGATCAGCAATAATAAACTATTGATCCATGTAATAACATGGATGATTTCAAAGACACTGGGCAGACTAAAAAAGCAAATCTCCAAATGTTGCTCACTGTGAAATTCCATTTATATAACATTCTCAAAAAGATAAAACTATAGTGATGGAAATAGACTTGTGGTTATTGGGGATTATGGGTGGGGACAGGGTGTGACTATAATGGAATAACAGGAGGGAGTTCTTTCGGGTATGTATCTGATTTTGGTGGTAGCTACACAAATCTGTACATGTGTTAACATCCACAGAACTGTATACCAAAGGAAGAGAGTCAATTTTAGTGTATAATAATTTAAAAAGGTAAAAATAAAACTATCTAACCACCTTAAAAACTAGGAAACAAAACAAAACAAAAATTAAGTTAAAGAATAAATGAATATAATAGAAAACAAGGAAATCAGTAAGCCCTAAAACCAAGAGCTGATTCTGTGAGGTAACCTAAAATAGAAAAACCTATAAGTCTGTTCAAGAAAAGAACAACATATACGCAGATATTAGGAATGACAACAGGGATATAATCACAGATGTAGAAAATATATTTGAGAGAATATTACCTATAACCTTAAAGCAAATATGGAAATACAGATGAAATGACAATATTATAGGAAAATATAACTTAGTATATTAGCAAAGCTGACTCAAAGAGGTAGAAAATAAAAAGATAAAGAGTTATTCTCCCAAAAACTTTAATAAATATAATTTCTGTTATTTTAAATTTTATCATAGTTAAGCCTCATATTTAGGTCAGGGAATAAAAGAATAAATAAGTAAAATAATAGAAAATAAGAAGCAGGGATAAATCACATATCATAATTTGAATTCTCTCTATACCAATCAAAATACTCAGTCCCTTATTGTAATGCTCTGAATAGGAACTGAATCCTGTTTAGATTTAATGTATGTAATTTTATTGATTCTCACTCATATTTTTCATACAGCTCCTAAATACAATCATTTTATTGGGTGCTCAAAGAAATTTCTGCACCCATGTTAGAAAACTGGATGTTTGCACATAATGAAAGTATAATATTTGGAACTGAATATACAAAATATGCATACTGTACTTGAAGATGACTTAAAGAATTTTTGAAAAGAACTATATTTTAGCCTTATTCATTGACATTAGAACCTAAACCCTGCATAGTGATTACACTCCAGTAACACCAATAGGCTCCCCTTAATCTCCCACCCTTTGTGTCAGGGTAATACTCCTATGTACAAGTAATCATGTTAATGAGACTGCTAGATAACTCATGGGCCACATTTTGGTTAACTCTGTGGCAGTTACATTTTGAGCAAATTAATTTTGGTCTTAAAGTGTCATTCGCAGCAGACTAGAAATACCCAACTGATAGAATGCACCAATCCTATCCTTTGACTTGAGCTCAATGTTCATTGAGCATCTCCATTTTACCCCAACCTGACATCCCAGATCAATCCTTAAGATTCTACTGCTCATGGGACCAATCCATCTCTATTAAGTTATCTTACTGGTTTTGGGCCATAAGGCCTACTCATAAGAAAGGATCTGCTTTTATAAGGTCATCTCCATAATCTTAGAGAAACAAAGGTTAACTACATTAGAAGTAACAATTCTCTTGTCAGCACAACAAAGCTGTTCATTATTAGTACCTATATGAGTACACTTCACAAACACTCTCCTTTCCTAATCTTAAAAGGCAAAATAATCACACTGGAACACTAGAATCTTTTTTAGTGTTCTTAACCATAGAAATCAACAACACCAAAAAAAAAAAAAAAAAAAAAAAAAAAAAAAAAAAAAAAAAAAAAAAAAAAAAAAAAAAAAAAAAAAAAAAAAAAAAAAAAAAAAAAAAAAAAAAAAAAAAAAGGATACAAGTGTATCTAAAATAATGGACTAACAGATATGAAAATCAGGCGAGAGGAGAGGGGAGGTTAGTTTACAGGAGAAGGGAGAGAAAGAAAAAGAGTGGAGGGAGAGAGAGAGTTAGGACTGACTAAAGACTGATGTCATAAATATGAACACAAAGTCTAAAAAAATTAGTAAATGTATTCCAGCAGATTAAAAGCTAATATATCATTACCAGCTTGTTATGGCCTATTTCATAAATGCAAAAAATAGTTCAACATTAGTAATTACATGAATGCAATTTATTCCATTCATGGATAAATGAGTTCATTTATTCAACCAGTAGTATTTTGTATTATGTTTCACTGACATAATTCTGGCCCTCAAAATTACCTTATGATCACCTTGGAAATGAAAAAAACTTATGTGACAAAATTAAATACCTATCTCAAAAATCTATTATTGGAAGCCAGGATGGCTCAGTGGGTTGAGTGCTCACTTTGCAGCCCTGGGGAGTGAAGATCGAATCCTGGCCCCCACTGGTGCTGACCTATATGCTGAACTGAGGCGAGTTTCCCATGTGGGAGGCCCCCAGCCTGGTTCCCACCCACTTGTGTGGAACAAAACTATGTCGAAAACTCATGACATAAACAACTATGGAGACTGCTCTAGGCCCTGCCCCTTCTCTCTGTCTCTGTTAAAAAGAATAATAAAAAAAAATCTATTATTAATAATATAAGAATTGCAAGAACATCTCAATCTGATTAAGAATACCATAAAGCTATAGCAAATATCACACTTCAAATTTCTTTTTAAAAAGAAGGAAAAGGAGATAGGAAATGACTAAATTAAGACTTAACATATATCAACAACCGTAGAGCGGACATCTTATTTGGACCTTAATCTACTCAGTTTCCAAAAATTCATCTTTATATAACAACCAGGGCAATATTCACATGGCTGGATATTTGATAATTAGGAATTGTTAATTTTTTAAATGGGACACTGATAATTAGGCTTTTGGTGTTTTGTTTTGTTTTTAAAGGCCCCACAGTTTAGAAATACATACAGAAATATGAATAAATGAGATGACTGGAATTTGCTTCAAAATCATTTGTGTTTAGGGAGGTGGTAGAAGTCTAGCTAAAACAAGGCTGGCCATATAATGACCATTTGTTGAAGATGGATGTTGGATTTATCAGGTTAATTACACTAGTTTCTCTACTTTTGAATACATTTAAAATTTTCCAAAGTACAAAGTTTTAAAAATATTTTTAATTATCAAATGCAAAGGAAAACAAAAAGCAAAACACTACAGAGAATCTAAATTACCAGAAAACCTCTTATGAATATTATTATTGAACACTGATCTTTAAATAGAAGTTTTATTACTTTATCACAATTCCACGTTATCACCAAAAACAAACTAATAAAAACAAAGTAAGACACCCCCTGCCCTATATCGTGTAAGTAACCACTTAGGTCAAGAAATAGAATTAGGCTGACAAGACCGTAGTTTTAAATGGGACAAAAACAATGGTATAGTTCTGTTTCAAATGGTATGTACGGTCAGCGTAGTCTCACTGGGATACATTCAAAGTGTAGGCTGACCATATGTACCATTTGAAACTGGACAGTACTGTTGTTTTCTGTCCTGTTTCAAATGGTACATATGGTCACTCTAAATAGAATACAACCATCGACCTAAAAGCTACCCTAGTACTCCTCTCAATCACCCTCTCCCCCACAGGTAACTGTTCTCCTGTATTCTAACTTCTTAGGTTGTAATTACACAGCATCTATAATTTAGTGAATGACTTTTTTTGATCATCATGTGAAATTCACCCAGGCTGCCTATACCAGTAGTAGTTCATTTTATCTCATTGCCATGTAGCAAGTTATTCTCAAAGTATGGTCAGTGGACTCCTGGGAATCTCTAAGACCCTTTTAGAGTTTAACAGGATATAGAAAGTTTATTGACATGGTTTCAGTGACAAGAGACAAGAAAGGTAAATAGATAGATCATGAAAGGCCTAGTGAGTTATCCTTGTATTTTAAGAACAGGGAACTACTGTTGAGTTTTAGCAAGAAAGTTACATAATCATATCTGCACTTTAGAAAAGTCACTCTGGCTGCTGCTATGCGTGTGATATGAGTGAATCAGGACAAGACTAGAGTCAAGAGCAGGTGTAACAATAATGTGGACAAAAATAATAGGTCTTTCTACACAAAGAGAACTTCAGTAGAGAGATGTGAACCTTAGGCAAAAGTACTACTCTCAAAGCTTCAATTTCTTCTAATAATAATTCCTACTGTACAATTGTTTTGGGGATTTAAACAGCAAATTTTTTTTGGTAAAAAAGTTCTACATTCTCTCAGTAAAAGATTTTAGAATCACTAACTAGAATAGGCAATTATAATTTCAAGAAACTGAATTCTATTTCAGAATATAACAGAGAAAAATATTCATCTTTTCTGCAACTTAAAATGTAAAAGATGCTTTAACAATCAATGAAATTAAGTCAGATAAGAAAAGGTTTACTCTTTCCATATAAATGAAAGGTAAATTCCACTACTAAACATCCTTCTGTGCTTCATTTAATCACAATATTAAAAGATTAGCACTCCTTCCCATTTCTCTAAAGACTGAAATGTAAGTGTATTAAAGGTATGTATCAAGTTACTCTCACTCAATGGTAAGAACATGAGTGTAAAACAATTTCACATCACCAAACTGATAGCAGGACAGTGAGCTACTAAATATATAAAAGAAAACTAGAAAAACTGTTCTGTCAGCTTCATTTATTTTGAAGTTTTAGGAGCTTCTAAAGTTATCTTCTGTAAATAAACCATACAAACCAAAGGAAAAAAGAATTTTATTTTTCCAAAATTTCTGCGATTTTTCTAATCTACCAATAATGCACACTTGACTCTTCTAAGACATAGAACAATCTTTAATGGATCACTTAGCAGTTTAAGGCAGCAGTCGCCAACCTTTTCAGCACCAGGGACTGGTTTTGTGGAAGGCAATCACCCCCACCCCACATCCCTGGGGGAGTTGGGGGGGGGGCGGTGGTGGTGGAATGGTTTGTGGATGATTCAAGAGCCAGATGCAGCTTAACTGTCACTCACTTATCAGGTTTTGATATGAGTCTGCAAATAACTGATTTGTTACAGTCTCTGTGAAATCAAACCTCTCTGCTAATGTTAATCTGTATTTGCAGCCGTTCCCCAGTGCTAGCATCACCACCTCAGCTCCACCTCAGATCGATCACCAGGCATTAGATTTCTCATAAGGAGCACACAACCTAGATCTCTCACATGTGCAGTTCACAATAGGGTTCACTATGAGACTCTTAAGGTCGTTGCTGATCTGACAGGAGGTGGAGCTCAGGAAGTATGGCAAACCCTGGTATAAGTCATTTAACTTAGGCAAAAAGTCCTCAAAATATATCTTTTTTCCCACCCTCTGCTTCCTGCTGGAAACACTCTTAAAACACTGTAGAAAGTTATGTTCTATACTTATTTCACTGGCAAAATGATAGTCCTTTGAACTGAGTTCTCCATAGAACGCTTAAGCCTCTCATCTTGTAACTTAAATCCTCATGCTTCCTGTAACGTGTTGTACAACTAATCACCACAGTATCCTTTTTTGCATTGAGTGTCCTTAGCCTTCTCTTTTCTAGATTAGACAATGGAAACTTATCCTCATCCTTCCTTTTCACTCTCATCTGATGATCTCATGTCATTACTTTGAGAAATCTCCATTTTCCCACCCCAAAACCTACAGACCTAAGTACATTTATACCAGTATTTTCCTTCTTTCCTCTTGTGCCAAGAGGAAGTACCCCTTTATTACTCATCAAAAGGGCAATCCATACTCATCTATCTTCTCATCACTGCCTTGGTCTAAGCTCCTGTGTCTCTCATCTAGATTAGAGCCCAAACCTAATCATCCTATCTCTACTCTCTTGCCTACTTCACAACAATCCTCCACACAGTGGTAAAAGTGACTGTTTTCACGACACAAATCCCACTATGTTACTGAAATCTCTTAATAATTATACTTAAAATAAACCTAAACTCTGCCATGGTTCCCAAAGCCCGAAGTCCCTTCCTAAGTATCCAACTTTACCTTGTCACTTTCCCTATGATCACTGTGCTCCAGCTACACTGATTTTATTTACTTACCTGCAACACACCAGCTTTTACACATTAGCTCTTTTGGATTCTGGATCCTTCACGTATTGTTCCCATATGCAAGGCTCTCTTATCCCAATCATATGTTGGGTTAGTTATCCTTTAGATCAGTCCTGGGCAGACTTTAAGATTTTTCAGGGCAAGGGCTACTTCTAATGTTCTTCAAGTGTTGCAGTCCATAACTATTTATTTTTGCTTGCTCAAGTATATATCGCGACATTGATTGTGAAGAGCAGATTCTCACCTCAAGCAGCTGTACATGTACATGCGAAAAACGTGTTTCTTTTACATTTAGCAGCCTAGCCGCTAGGCCCTGGCATAACATGGCTCCGACTACGATACTTTTTCCTTAATTCAGGCAGTCACCCCAAAATTGCTTGGCGGCCCACCAGTGGACTGCAATCAGTGTTTTGCCACGCCTTGCTTTAGATCTTATGTCTCCTTGTTAAATAAACTTAATTACCCCATGTCTGTCGCTATCTCTGCCCCTTGTTTATTTCTATTAGAGATCTTATTACAACTTATTCATTAGACTGTATGCCCTATGAGGGCACAACCTATGTCCCTCAGGTTGTTGTGTCTTACACAGTGCCAGACATATAATCAAGTGCTCAACGAATATTTGCTAAATGAATGAATGAGTGAAGAGACAGAAAGCATTAGGTTTCAATCTTGGATCTACTAAAGGGTGTCCCAAAATTCATGCAAGAAGTAATTTTGATAGAAAACACAGGTTTATAATTAAAAATTGTAAATTTTCATTGCTCAACAATGAAAATGCATTGTTCTTTCATGTACTACTCCATTTTTAATAACCCTGAACTGTCAGCTGTCACGCTATATATTTTTTTTCATTGGCAACACTTTACTGCACAAACAATGCAAAATTCAAATCTTGCGTGAATTTTGGGACACCCTCTACTTCCTAGTGGTTTGATCTTAAATAAGTCACAACTTCTCTGAATTTCAATTTCCTCTTCTAAACATAAGGGATAAATACCTTATGTAGAATTGTTAAATGTGACCAAATAAAAACCAAACACAGTACCTGAACTTAATTTATGTTATAAATTTAATAAATGTTGGTTTCCTTTCCATCTTTCTATAAACAGTGAGAATTCCCTAAGCTAATTTAGTATTGAAATAAAAAAATATTTATCTATAGATCTACAGATAGATCTATCTTTCCACACATTTATTATTGGCATCTACTTTAAAGGCCAATGACATGCATCTGAACAGCTAAACAGGTAACTTGTATTTGCAGGATCCAATCCTATACGTTAGAAAAAACGGGAATAAGGACTGTACCTTTAGTACTCACCCTTCCCCAAAAAGGTGGGGGAGAGGTGACAAGAGGAGAAACAGGAGGGAAAGGTGACCTTAGAAATTGAAGATCATTAACTGAACTTCAGTTCCTAAGTTTAGAACAACCTTCATTTACCTATAAAAACTCGCAAGAACAGGATTAATACCTATTCTAAAATTCTGAAATAAAAACATTTTCTATTTGCTTAAATCTATATAAATGTCATCTATATTAAATGTTTACCTCCTTTTTTTAACCTTTCATTCTTTAAACTGTAATATCATTAATAAAACGTAAGAAAAAAGCAACAACATAAAACCCAAATCACAAAAACACCTCAGATCAAAAACACAAAAGGATCTCACTGTTACCTTAATTTCTTGATAAGCTTTAAGTTTTCTAATCATGAAAGTCAGCCTTTTCATATTTTCTTTAACTGATGTTCACTTTTCAGCCTGACATAACATAACTTTCACTTTTTCTGGAAAGATTTTACTTTCTAGGAACCTTCTCAATCATTTACCTTATACCATTCAAATCTCCTCCATACTCTTCCTAGAACATAGCTATACCTCTAAAAATGATCATTTAATACTTTTTGCCTGAAAGCCAACCTAGAAGTTTGTGGAATGTGCCTAGTACCTTCGTCTTCTCCCTAGGATATGGACATAATTTCGAGTCTAAACCCAAGGAAGAGATTACATTAAGTAATTAATTCAGTTTTAGTCAACATATCTTATGTGATCAAGCTTGATTTTTTTAGAAGTAATTGGAATCTGGGTTTAATTTTTTTCTCATGTTCCAGTTATTTCTACAACCTTTCTAAACTTGGAACTTCTAGTGTAGCCTTAAATTCAAAATGTATAAAATGCTACTGAATGGTCCATAAAATTCATGTGAAATGATTTATACCAATTAGATATAAAATTCAAGAGTAAAAAGAACATTTTACATTTTAGGCTACAACAAGATCTAGAATAGTACTGTGTGCAACAGATATTAGACTATACTAAGCTGAAAACCAGTTTAAAGAATTTATCACAGGTCAGTCAGTATATCCCAAGAAGAGTTCCTACTCTTACCAAATGCTCTGGCAGCAAGTAACCAAAAACTAACCATCTGTAACTCTTCAAGGCTACTGAAAAATGATATACAAATATAATAAACATTTTAAATTACATTTTAAAGCTTCATGTAGGGCAGTGTTTTTCACACTAAGTATTGCAATCTATTAGTGAGTTCAAAAATAATTTTATGAGCCCCAACCAGAAAACGAAGAAGGATAGAGTAAGATAAGGGAGGATAAATACAAACAGAATATGAAAGTCAGAGTGCATTACAGGTAGTAACAGTATGTATTATTTCATAAATTTTGTTTTGTTCTGTAGGCTGGGAGTAATATAATATGGGTGAGTTTGAGTAAAAAACAAAAGTTAGAAAACACTGATCTGGGAGACAAACGGAAGTGAAAAAGATAAAGCAATAGAACTATTATAAATACCAAATTATAGCTAGAGAAGTGAGCAAGACTAAAGCTTATTGACTAGGAGACAGTTTCGGAAACCTTTATACTCTTATAAAAGCCAAACATCCCTATGTGAATTAAGAAGAAATACCTGCTCCTCTTATAGTAGGCCTAAAACAATGCCCAGGAAAGCTCACACTTGCCCTCACTAATGTTATTAGTCTTCCAGCTTTCAAATCCACCTTTACTTTCTACTAACTCTCAAGAACATTCAAAGCAGTTTAAGATACAGCAGCTGAAAGATAAGTATTGGTCCCTGGACAACTATTTCTATAAAACATTACCTGTATTCCACTCACTATTTAGAGTTTCAAATAAAGGTTCTGGTATTCAGAAAAGTAACTTGGATACAACTTTATTTTACTAAAATGATAACATTTAGTAGTCAGTCACATAGTCCATTAAAATGGCCATGTGAAGAGGATAAACATCAAAATATACTAAACAGGGGAAGCTGGGATGGCTCAGAGGGTTAAGCACTCGCTCGCTTTGCAGCCCGGAGCCTGAGGATCGAATCCCAGCCCCGACCTAAGCGGACCCATATGCTGAAGTGGGGTTCCCCCAGTTCAGTTCTTGCCAGGGCCTATGAGGGAGGCTCCCAGCCCAGTTCCTGCCCTGCGCAGCCCTGCACCCACCTGTGGAGTGAAACTATATGGAAAAAACTAATGCTGTCAACTATGGAGACTGGTCTGGGCCCTTCCCCTTCTCTGTCTCTGTCTGTCTCTCTCTCTCTGTCAACAAACAAACAAAAAACCCCAAAAATAAATCTTTAAAATATAATAAACAGATTTTTATAAAAAAGATAAGTGAAATGTTTCAAAGATTCATGGAACAACTTGGAGCCATTTAATATTGCAGTTAATAGATAAGCAAGAGTCACTCTTTGAAGAGTTAGTAATGGAACTGTCTAAATATTGACCAGTCAACCTGCTTTTTTTCTTCACTGGGTCTATGGTAAGAGGTATTCTGAACTTTTGGTTGTTTCAAGAGCTTTCTAATTATTTTTAAACACCCTTTTAAAAAAACACTTTTTGATGTATAAGAGGCATTTTCATAAATTACAGCTAATATCTATCGATCTGTCTGTTTTAAGAAGCTCAAAGTGATGGGTATTTCTCAGAATGAATCCACTAGCATCATAGCTAGTGCATATTCAGGTTAAACAAACCCCTTTATTGTAATGGAAGCATACCTGCCCCATACTAGTGTTATAGCATTCTCTATATAAACATACCTATGGTAACAGCCAGAAAAGGGCAAAATACTGCATCTATAAGGAGAATTTCCCCAGTTGAGGGATGAAAGGTTCCTTTAATCTCTGCTCACACATTTTAATGTTCAGCCTGGCTCACTACCTCCTTTTTTCTTATACTTTGAAACTTGCTGTGGCTTGAGACATCAACCCTTAACATAATCACTTGCTAGTTTTACTTTTTGGTTCCATGTTGTTGGGGGAAAAAAAAAGTTTCAGTCTTTGCCTACTATTTCTCTCTAAACACAAATTCCAAAAGCAAACCTTTGATAAGCACCTACCAGAAAGTCATTTTGTACACAAATACAAAAGAATGCACCAAAGCAAATTATGGGGTTCACAGCCTCTTATTTGTAGAGGCAAAAAGACTTCTAGTTCAAACACTAATGGCATAGGTTTTAATGAAAGAAGAGCAAAAGAACCTGTTTATCCATTCTGCTCAGACATCACTAAGATTCAATTCTTATTATAGAAGACAAAGCTGGACACTCCTAATCACCATAGATTAAAGTTGCCTCTCACTTTCTTCTATCTCCTGGGCCATTACACCAAACCTTGAGCCGAACTATATCCACCTTCAGGCTAGAAGAAATAACATAATAGCTTATTGATCTCTGGTGTAAACCCAAACCCACAAGTCATCAGGCAAGTAGGGATCATGGCCACTTGATGCCACTAAAAATAAGAAGTCAGGCACTGGGTTTTCTGGTCACACAGAGGCACAGCATTGGCAATTACCACATCAAATGTGGACCAAACCTCTCCCCTCACCAAAGGAACAAAAATAGTACCGGTATTAATGAGGTCAGGGAGCAGTATGTTCTTTATCACACTGAAAAACTATTTCTTGGCTGTCATTAAATTTCAATTTAAGTACATTTAGTTCTTCATTTAGCTTAATTTCCCAGGTTTTAAAAGTCACCATCAGATTTAATTCCACAGGTAAATGTTTTCAAAAAGAGTTAATGCTGCTCATGAGTTTACATATCGACTAAACTCCACCACTACCACCATTAGGGGAATTAGCATTTGTGTCAAAGGACTTTGACTTTTTACAAGTAAAATTTAACCATGGAATGGTAATTTCTAGTTTCTTCTTAAGAAATCAAAGCACCACTTCAAAAAGTCAACGCTAACTACGGTCTCTGAAACACCACCAGTATGTTTAACGGATAATTTCAGAACGGTGAGGTCAGAAGTGGAACTCAAGTCTTTTAAACAATTAATGTCCCAGTCCAATTGATTTCTTAGCTCTTGTTCGGACCCCATGTACGATAAGGCTTAGTTCTCACACATAGTCTTCAGCCTCCTCTTAAACCTCCAAGGAATATAAAAAACGCAATGCATAGATTAGAAGAAAGCAACAGTGACAACATTCGCGGACGGTGACGGATGAAATGACAAATGAACTAGGAGTCAGGCAGACACGTACGCCCCAAGAGGGAGAAACTGAGGTGGGGCTGGAAACTATTTTCTGGCCTTCTCCCGCGTGGTGCTCCTGGGGAAGAAACAGGATCCTGCACGCCCAGGATCAACAGAGCCTCGGCCCCCTGGTGCACAGATGGGAAGAAGGCAGCGGGCTGCTTTTTCAGGGAGTGGGGCGGATAGAGGTGGGGGAGCCTCGTGCAGTGGGCATTTCACTGGCGAGAGAACTTCCTAACCTCGAGAAAGGGTCGGGGGGACGGGGGGCGGCAGGACCGGGAGTCCCGGCAGCGGCGGGGGCGACTTCCCCTCCTTTCTCACACAGTCATTCACCGTTGTGTGTGGACTGTGCAGGGGGCCCTCGAGTCCAGGTCGGGAAGTCCACCCGCCACCCGCTTGCTCCACCGGGGATCGCTCCCGGCCGGGACAGCCAAGACCCGCTCCAACACCTCGCGGGGCTGGAGATGGATGAGTGGACGAAAGCATCTCCGTGCAGGGCCACCCACTCCACTGCATCTACCCCGAGCCGGGTCTTTGTCCCGCCAGCGCCCAGGGTCTTTCTCCGGCTCTCCCGGGGGAAACTCCTGTCCTGGAGGCCTCGGGGCCCAGGGTCGCCCCAGCTTTGTTCGGTCAGCGGGGCGCGGAGACGCAGACACTTACCGTAAAACCTGGCGAGAAAAAGCAAGACCAACGCAGACCTCCACCGCGGAGACTCTTTTGTGCTCCTGCGACGGGCCATAGCCGCGGCAGATGGAAGGAGCGAGGGGATGGAGGAGGAGGAAAAGGAGGAGGAGGAGCTGGGGCCAGACGCCGCTGCCGCCGCCGAGCCCCCGGCAGCGCCCTGCGCTCTCCGCGGCGGCGGGAGGAGGAGGGGAGGGCTGCCGCCCGCGCGCGCTCCCTCCCTCCTTCTCTCCCCCGCTCGCCGGCTCCCACTCAGGGATGCGTGAGAGCCCTGCGCTGGGCGGCCCCGCGGGGCAGACAGGCGACGCTCGCGCGGGCGCGAGGCGAGGCAGCGACTGACGCGCGACTCCGGCCTCGCGCCGCACAGGCTAGCCGGCGCCGCCAGCCGCCAGACAGGACGCGAGCCGGCAGCCGCGTTCATCCGTGCGATCGGCAATCTCCTGCCTCGCCTGCCTTGGTTCCCGCCCCGCTCTCCGCTCGACTCTCTGAGGCGATGAGCCGGTTTCCCCGCGACTGGAACGCGATGAGCAAGGCAGTGCCAATCGATGAGCGAGCGCGCGAACGCCGGCCGCTGGGTTCCCCTGGGGCTGGGGGAGCGAGGCCCCTCTTCCGAGCGCCGCTGCGATCCCGGGCCTCCGGGCTGCTCCTGCGGGTGATATGAGGGCGAGTTGGAAAACTAAAGAGGGCTTTGTGTGCCAGGAGAGTGGGTGATCGGATGCTGGGAACTTGGAAGTTCATCTTCCCGACACCGCGGGGTGGGCGATCGCAGGTCAGTACGGCCGACCCCGACGGCTGGTCATTGTGGACGCCTGCCGGGGTCGGGGGCGAGGCTCGGGCTGCACACCCACGATCAAGGCCCCCGGGATTAGTCTAGGAAGCTGCGGGAGGAGGTCTGACCTCTCACGGGGTGGGGGGTCTTGGAGCTGAGCGGTGATGCTCAGCTGCAGCCGACCTTGGGAGTGGAGAAATGGGAGGGGTGGAGGGTTCACGTAGCGCTTTCTGATTTCCCTGATCGTCTTCCCCGGGCCCCAACAAGTGTGACCCCTCCTCCCCTTTGATCTTCGTAGCACTTTCTAAATACGTTTGCAGTAGTCAGTTCTTCCGCCTCGTGTTTTTAAAGTGTTTGACTACAGATCTGTCTTCACCCTTATTGGATTTATCGCTGACTTTTTTAAACGCACCCTCCCCGCTTTTCTTTGACCTACAATGCACTGTGCTGCCCTATTGACATAGGTTATCTCGTTTTAATTCCTAACGAGCTTGTGAGATAAATACTATTAACCACATTTTATAAATAAGAAAACGAGTCCTAGAGAGATTAAATTATCCAAAAGGATATAACAAGTAAATGATTTGAAACAATTTTTCTCATTCTAAATTCTAGTTTCCCCTACACAGCTTACTCTGGCACAATCCTTAGTGCATAGTAGGTAGGTGTTGAAGTTTAAGACATACTTGTTTTGAAAGTACATTTAGGCTTTCCCTCTATTTCCTACTGATTAGTCCCCTTTAAGGCTTTTCCCCAGGACGTAGTATTCCAAAGTAGAAAAAAAATTATTAACAAACATTACAAAATCCAATAGTAAACACATATTCTATCATCTGGGAAACAAACAACCACAGAATTCCAGAAAATATTTTCCACTCTCCTTGGACAGAAAGGAGCAGCTCGCTTCAGTGTTCCTCATTAAACAACCTGCAGTTGTCTCTTCTAGTTTTAGGATTCTAGACTCTACTTGCTTATTTCTTGAGATCTTTTTCTAGAAATGGCACTACCATGAAAGCTGTGTTTAGGACACGCTACAAACAAAATGAAAGACTGTTAAATGCATCTACCCCTCTTCACTTCTAGTACCATTCAAGATTAGACAGTGTCCTCATCATCAATCTCTTGACTGGTACATTCATGCCCCTCCCACCCCTACACTTGCTTATCCACTCAGACCTGTCTTCTGGGACTTACCAAGTTCTCAAACTTTTTGGTCTCAGGGTCCCTAATTTAAAAACAATTAAAATTTGGGAGGCCTCTGAAGAGCTTTTGTTTATGTGGGTCATATCTATTGACGTTTACTATTTAGAAATTAAAACCATTTTTAAAAACTTGTAAATTTATTTAAAATTAAAAATGCATT
>PVKE010038027.1:0-15633 GCA_004027555.1 Craseonycteris thonglongyai
GTATATTTTTGATATTAGACCCATCAGAGGCATTGTTTGCAAATATTTTCTCCCAGTTGGTTGGTTGCCTCTTTACTTTTTTGATGGTTTCCTTTGCAGTGCAGAAGCTTTTTAGCTTGATAAGGTCCCATTTATTTATTTGTACTTTTACTTCCCTTGCCATTGAGGTCAGATTCATAAAGTCCTCCCTGAATCCCAGGTCTATAAGTTTAGTGCCAATGTTATCTTCTATGCAATTTATTGTTTCTTTTCTTATTTGGAGGTCTTTAATCCATTTTGAGTTAATTTTGGTATATGGTGAGAGATCGCAGTTCACATTCAGCGTTTTGCATGTGGTTTTCCAACTTTCTCAGCACCATTTACTGAAGAGGTTTTCTTTTCCCCACTGTATATTTTTTGATCCTTTATTTAAAATAATCTGTCCAAAAATTTGTGGGTTTATTTCTGGGTTTTCTATTCTATTCCATTGGTCTGTGGGTCTGTTTTTCTTCCAGTACCAAGCTGTTTTGCTTACTGAGGCTTTGTAGTACAGATAAAAGTCAGGCAGTGAGATGCTCCCAGGTTTATTCTTCTTTCTTAGGATAGCTTTTTGCAATTCATGGTCTTTTGTGGTTCCATACAAATTTGATGATTTTAAAAAATCTATTTCTTGAAAGAATGACTGTGGGATTTTGATGGGAATGACATTGAATCTGTATATTGCTTTGGGGAGTATGGCCATTTTAACTATGTTGATTCTTCCAATCCATGAGCATGGAATGTCTTTCCATTTCTTTGTGTCCTCTTTAATTTCTTTTAAGAGTGTCTTATAGTATTTAGTGTATAAGTCCTTCACATTTTTTGTTAGATTTATTCCTAGGTATTTCATTTTTTGTTTGCAATGGCAAAGGGAATAGATCTTCTCATCTCTCTTTCTGAAGTTTCATTGTTGGCATACAAAAATGCAGTTGATTTTGGAACATTGATTTTGTATCCTGTGAGTTTACTGTATTTGTCTATTATTTGTAATAGATTTCTGATAGAGTCTTTAGAGTTTTCTATATACAGGATCATGTGATCTGCAAAGAGTGATAGTTTAACTTCTTCTCTCCAGATTCTAATACCTTTTTTTGCTTTCTCTTCTCTGATTGCTCTTGCTAGAACTTCCAGAACTATGTTGAACAGCAGTGGTGACAGGGGCATCCCTGTCTTGTACCTGATTTTAGGAAAATAGGCTTCAGCTTTCCCCCACTCAGTATAATATTTGCTGAGGGTTTATCATATATGGCCTTTATTATGTTGAGATATTTTCCTTCAATTCCCATTTTATTCAGTGTTTTTATCATAAATGGGTGTTGTATCTTGTCAAATGCTTTTTCTTCATCAATTGAGATAATCATGTGGTTTTTATCCTTTGTTTGGTTTATGTTCTGGATTATATTGATTGATTTGCGTATGTTGAAACCATCCTTTTGCCCCTGGGATGAATCCCACTTGGTCATGGTGAATAATCTTTTTAATGCATTGTTGTATTCTGTTAGCTAAAATTTTCTTTAAGATTTTTGCATCAGTGTTCATCAGTGAGATTGGCCTATAGTTTTCCTTTTTGGTATTGTGTTTCCCGTTTTTTTGGTATTGGGTGATATTAGCTTCATAGAAAGAGTTGGGTAGAACTGCCTCCTCTTGAATTTTCTGGAGTAGTTTGAGGAGGATGGGTGTTAGTTCTTCCTTGAAAGATTGGTAGAATTCATTGGTAAAGCCATCTGGTCCAGGTCTTTTGCCTTTGGGCAATTTTTGGATGTTTGTTTCAAGGTCTGTATTGTTGATTGGTCTGTTAAGGTTATCCAAATCTTCTTGGTTCAGTTTAGGTAAGCTATATGTTTGTAGAAATTTGTCCATTTCCTCTAGATTGTCAAATTTGTTGGCATAGAGTCTTTCATAATAATCTCTTATGATTGTTTGTATTTCGGCAGCATCAGTTGTAATTTCTCCCCTATCATCCCGTATTCTGAAAATATGAGATATTTCTCTTTGCTCTTTGGTAAGCCTAGCCAGTGGTTTGTCAATTTTATTGATTTTTTTCAATGAACCAGCTCTTTGTGGCATTAATTTTATCTATTGTTTTTCTATTCTGAATTTTATTAAGTTCTGCTTTGATTTTTGTTAATTCTTTTCTTTGACAACACATTTATTGTCTCATAGTTCTGGAAGCTGAAATTCTGAACTTAAAGTGTTGGTAGGTCCATGTTCCCTGAGAAGTTTCTGGGGAAGCCTTTTTTCTTGCCTTTTATTTATTTATTTAAGATTTATTTATTGTCTGGGAGAAGGTGAGAGAGAGAGGGAAGAGAGAAGGGCCCAGGCAGTTCATAGTTGTATGTCATTAGTTGTGACATGGTTTCATTCCACACAGGTGGCTTTGGGGCTGTACAGGTTGGGAACCAAACTGGGGGCCTCCTGCATGGGAGGCAAGAACTTTCACTGCCATCCTGGCAGTTACCAGCTTTGCCATAGTTCAGCATGTGGGTTTGCATGGGCTAGGGCTGGGATTTGATCCCAGGACCTCATGGTTGTAAGGGAAGTGCTCAACCTGTTAAGCTATCCTGGAATTCCTGTTCCTTGTCTATTTTAGCTTCTGGTGGTTGCTGGCATTTTTCAAAGTTCCTTGGCTTGAAGCCGCTTCATTCCGTGTTCTGCCTATGTCTATCTGTCTGTCTGTCTGTCTGTCTCTCTCTCTCTCTCACACATTTCCCTCTGCACTTCTCTTAGAAGACACATTTATGTGTGAATTTGAGACCCAGCTAGATAATCTAGGATAATCTCCTCATGTGAAAATCCCTGACTTTATATCTGCAGAGAATCTTAACTTTATAAGAGTTCCAGAAATCAGGCCTTGAAATTTTTGAGTGGCCATTGTTCAGCCTACTGCAACATCCTATGAACTGGTGATAATATAAATGTCCACCAGCTAGTCTTGTGATGATAAAGGAGAAAACATGATGAAAATATTTAACATAGTTCCTGGCATACTAATTTATAAATATCAATAAATATCAGTTATTCTTTCTAAACTGTAAGCTCTTTGTTAGCAGTTCTCGTGTCTGTCTTTACGCATCATTGTAGCCCTAGTGACCAGCATAGTGCCATCAGTAATAAATGTGTGTTAAAAGAAACATAGTAAAAAGGAATATTGTCCCCAGGTTTGTGTGCTCCAAGGGTGTCTTGGGTGCACTGGGGAAACTGGAGGGTACAGCAATCCTTTGAAAAGTTGGTCTTTGCAGCCTTGGAGCCATTGAGAGATAATGCCCTGGGTGTGGGGAGAGCATAAATCTTGTCAAGCAGCCCTTGAATACTTAGGTTGTCACTACCCTGTGGCTGGTAGAGGTGAGGAGGCTACCAGCTTCCAGTGGCTTAGAGCAGGCAGGCTTTTGCCTGGAGCAGATCAAAGTGGAAGGAACTCATTATGAGCTCATACGAGACACGAAAGGGGCTATACCCCAAAATACTTAAGTATGTGGGCTGTTGCTGGGCTCTGGGAGTCATGTGTTAATAGAAAGGCATGAGATCTTGATTTAGAACTAACCAATAAACTAAGCATGTTGGGGCTTTGTTACAGTCCTATCTGGCTCATAACTTTTCTTAGCTCTATTGTCTCTTTTTTGTTTACTTATTTTCATTTTTAGTAATTCTTCCTTAGATTGCAGTAATTTTTATTGCTTTTGTCCTCTTTTAGTTGCTTATATCTTTTTATATAGTTTTTAAACTAGGGCAATAAATCCTCAGCCAGTGGTAATGCTCAGCATTTGGGTAGATTAATCTGCTATTCAAATACAGTTGATAATTGATATCCCACTTTTAACTAGAGCTATAAAAATGAAGCATGGGTTTAGATATCTTTAGAGACAATAGCCTAAGGATGACCATTTAATTTATTGGTCACTTCTAAGACTGACACTTCTAAGACTGAAAGGGAAAACTATTAGTAATTACCCCGAGACAGTCTCAGACAAATCAGGATGAATGGTCACCTTATGTAAAAGTCCTAAGTTGCTACTTTATGAAGTTCTGGGTATGTTCTCTTCTCTCAAAACATATCTGGTCTAGTCTGGGAGACCAGCATCCAGAATCAGACCTACCCACTAATTCAGGGAGTAATCCTATCTGAAGATGCAGATGTAATGATCAGATTGACAACAACATTTTCCAGGTGAACAGATCACCTATTGTAAGAGACCAAGGTGAAGGGTTATTAAGTTCTGTAGATGAACAGAATGCACAAATGGGAAATTCAGATGAGTGATAGTTGGCAATAAAAACAAGCAAGTTGTCGTAATATGGGCTCAAGCAGGAGTGTCAAAGGCAGAACCATGTTGTTAAAAGACAAATGGGCCACCATGAAGGGCAGAATCTCCATGGATTCTGTTGGAGAAAAATAAAGGTGGAGCCGACATGACTGGTGGCTTAATGAAGCACAAGCATCAGAATGACTTAATCCCTCTGGACTCCATCAGGGTTGGTTTTAGGAGTTAGGAGCTCAGTTGGGCTGGTGGATAAGGAATGAAGAGGTTTTCTTATAAGGCATATGGAAGCATATGGAAGACTGCAAGCAAGTCTGAACATATACTGTGATTCATATTTTCTCTCCTTATACCCAGGGGCTGCATGCTCTCTCCATGCTTATTTTGGCTGTAGATGATGCTGTGTACGAGTCTGTGTATGGCTAATCCTTCTCTGCATGCCTTTCAGGGCCAAAGGCTTTCTCTTTTCTTCTATATGTGTCCCCTTTACCCTTTGCTCTGTTTACACCTTCCCTCCTATTTAATTTTCTTCATGTCCCTCTCTTCTTGCTGTTTCTCTTACTTAGAAATAATACAAAATAAAAGCGTATTTTTTATTTGTTATATTTATTGGATACTATTTTATGTTTCTTGTTAATTTCAAAAAGGTCAATAAGTAGAATGTTTGTTTCACTCTGTTTAACAAAGAGAACAACAAAAAAAAGCTAAATTGAATTACTTTTTAACTTCTGTGGCCTTCAATTGATTTTTCTCCCTGCTTCTGTAGATGAACAGTTCTTCACTAGAAGGGAAAAAAGTTTTTTTCTTGATTCAAGTGTTTTAATTCTACCATAGAACTTGACATGCTTTATTAGTTATTGTTGCTTTTAGCCGGGTACCATCTGTGTAAAGTAAGAAAGGACAAATATTAACATTCTCATTTTACTAACAAAAGACCTTGAGAACGGAGAAGTAAGCAATATGTTCTAGATCAAACAGGGACATTAAAATTAACACTGGCATTCAGTGTTCTGAATGATGACTCTAGTGATTTTTAAAAATGTTAAAAGAATACCAAAGTACAGAGATTAGCATAAGAAGTACACATAAAACAATCACCCAGTGCCTTTTCAATCTTTTCATTCCAATATTTTATAAGTTTCAGTTATAGTTTTCTTTTTGTTTAATAACAAATATTTCAGGTATAAGTTGAAGTTCCCCTTATACGCTTGTACTTTTGCATTCTCCTTTCCTCCCAAGAGGTAAGTTCCTGGATTGAGTTTTAATCATTCCTATATATTCTGTTACGCTTTTAATTTATATGGATTAGCTCTTACACAATATATGGCACTGTTCTGGGTTTAAGAATTTTTATATAAATTGAGCAGTATCTTTGTGCAACTTACTTTTAATTGCCCTTGATCATATTTTTGATATTTATTGTCCTTAAAATTTATTTATTATAAGTTCACTATAACGTTTTATATATTATATGGATATACCATGATTTATAAGTGCATTTCAGCCCTGAAGACTTTCTACTAGATTTCATAGCATAATATTTGCATAATTTTGTTACAAATTATACTCTATTCATATTATTATTATTTTAGATTTATTTTATTGTTGGAGAGAAGGTAAGAGAGAGAGAGAGGAGGGGGGAGGGCCCAGAGCTGTCTCCATAGTTGCACATCATTAGTTGTGACATGCTTTCACTCCACACAGGTGGATGTGGGGCTGCATAGGGCAGGAACTGAACTGGGGGTGTCCCTCATGGGACAGGAGGACCTTTGCTACCATCTCAGCGGTTACCAGTTGTGCCACAGTTCAGCGTGTGGATTTGCACCAGCTGGGGTTGGGATTCAATCCTGAACCTCGCAGTTGCAAGGCAAGCACTCAGTCTGCTGAGCTATCCTGGCATCCCCTATTCATATTAACACTAATGAAATGTTTTCCTTTTAATGTCTTATAGTAAATACTGACTTATCAATAGTATTCCTTAAATATTGAATCATATCAGAGTTTCTGCTTCGTTCAGAACAAGGGCTACTTGGTTAAGTGTATATACACTGGTATGGTTTTTATGAAGTAACACTAAAGATATAAACTAGAATTTTTTTTGTTGTGGCATCAACTAGGTCACATGGTGAAAAGTATGAATTTGACAAAGGTTTCTATTCTAGAACATTTTCACAAGAAATAAGGAAATATTTAGCATTCTGGGATATTTACTTTTGTTTTCTTTATTGCCCTAATTAGAAATAATATTGTATTTGCTCCTAAAGTAAAATAGGGAAAAGTATAGAAAAAAGTTAAGTTAGTTGGGCTACCTTTGTCAATAAGATGAAATATAATGCATGCAATAAAATGGTGCTTAAAAAACATTTAAATTAATACTAGGGGGCTAATGCTAAGAGTAAAAATACATAAATGAAAATTAGATATAATACTACTACAAAAATGAGTATGGAAAAGCCAAAGAAGCCAAGTACTAAGTTATTAAACTTATTTTCTAATTTCTGTATTTTCCAAGTGTTCTCAATCCTGGCTGTGCATTAAAAATTTTTTTTAAATAAAGAATATGGTCACAGCTTACCCCACATTCATTGAATTAGGATCTACAGTGTTTCCAATACTATGAAAGGAGTAGAAACCCACTGTAAAAAAAAAAAAAGAGTAATCTTATAGATTAAAAACTGCTATTGATTAAAACATGACTCCCCCCCTAATTAATTTAACAATTAAAAAAATAAAATAAAATATGGACTCTGGAATACAATGAGAGAAAACTTCTCTAGTATGTGATTGCCTCTGTGTGCCTCTCATATCAGTGTGATGATGGGGTCGTCTGTATTTCCCCGGAAATGGGGCTGAATTAAATTCTACTGAATCTGTTATACCTGTGATTGTTGCTTAGTGACACCTAGTTGTGATACCTTTCCCTTGTTCACTTTTATCTTAGTAATACTCTTTCTTATAGGTGGGACAAGAAGTTTTATTAAAGTATTCATTTGTCATGTTTCCCATTTCTATAGAAATTATAGTCAAAGGGAAATTTTGTACCCCGCTCAAGTAGGGGGATGACCCTCAGTGGGTCTGAGTTTATGCTCTTTTTCTTAAGTATTTATAAAGAACTTCTCTGTTGTACTGCCAAAATTAGAAGTCACCCAGCATCTGAAGATAATTCCCTACCCAGGCCTTTGGGATGTATGGGGCCTTTCAGAAGGAAGGCAATGGGGTTAACGTGGCTGTGGAGGCGGCCAGCCCTGCATAACAGCGAGGTAGTTAGCTGTTCTGCACCTGGGAAGAGGACTCCATGAGTGGCGGAGATCTAGGCCTGATGTGCTGCAGGGCCCCTTTGAGCCAATGGCTGCAGCATGATTCTAGGTGCCACAGCACACAGTGGCAGGGTCTGTGGCTGAGCCTGTTTTCAGTAGGCAGAACATGATGAAAGGCTTCTGTGGGCACCCAGGACAGCAGTGTCTGGCAGAAAATAAGTGTTGACAGTGGCACCATAGTAGAAGGTGACAATGTAGTGGCTGATAGAAGCATAATAATGGCTTCTCAAAGATATCCACGTTCCAATCCCAGAAGTCTGTGACTATTTTACCTTCTATGGCAAAGGGACATTGCACATGTGATTGGCTAAGGATCTTGAGATAGGAAGATTATTCTGGATTTATCTGGGTGGGCCCAATGTAATCCCAAGGCTCCTAATAAGGGAAAGAGGGAAACAGGAGGGGCAGAAGAAGAGATGTGGAGACTGAAGCAAAGGTCAGAGTGATGCTATTGCCGGCTTGGGGAGAAGGCCATGAGCCAGGGCATGCAGGCAGCCTCGAGGGGCTGCAGAAGATGAGGAATGGACACTGCCAACAGCTTCATTTTGGCCCTGTGAGACCCATTGCAGACGTCTGACCTCCAGAACTCTACATAATAAATTTGTGGTTTGTATGCTACTAGGTTTGTGATGCTTTGTTATAGTAACAGTAGGAAGTGAATACAGTGGTCACAGTGGCCTGAGGTCAGAATCTTCCCTCATTTTTTGGTTTTCTCAGAGTTTCCTTTGAGTTTGTGCTGGTCTTAAGGAAAGAGAAACCCCCCTTTAAAAGCAAAACAACAACAACAACAAAACACTCGGCAATAACAACTGAAATCAAAGATCTTCTTATGCTAATGACTAGAGCTTAGAGTCAGATATAGTTTTATTAAAGAAAAATAAAATGGTTTTCTATAGTGATATTTGTGATACATATGTAACATATCAATGTGCATGATGACTTTGATTTATTGTGACCTAAATCAAGTATCATATGAAAGTCCCCAAAATTGAATTCTATATTACCTTACAATTTGTTTGTATTACAAGTTTAACCCATATGTGTTGGTAAGACATATTTAACTAATTCCAAGTTTGAGATCTCTAATGGAACCATAGGGCCAGAAAGTCTTTTTGAAATGGGAAACAAAAGAATCTAGAGCACCTGTTCGAATTTCCAGGAAAGGGAAGGGGAAGTTGTTTCAAAGACCCATCTAGAAGCTAATAAGAAAACACATGGTTTTCAGAAGAGTAGGACCAACATACCGTATTTTCCGGCGTATAAGACGACCGGGCGTATAAGACGACCCCCTAATTTTACAGTTAAAACATAGGTTTAGGCCTATATTCGCTGTATAAGACTACCCCCCACTTCCGAGGCTTTAGTCTTATACAGCGAATATAGGCCTAAACCTATGTTTTAACTGTAAAATTAGGGGTCGTCTTATACGCCCGGTCGTCTTATACGCCGGAAAATACGGGTCGTTCTTCCTCCTACCAGGGAGAAAGAAGAGGCACCAAAGCAAGAGTAGCGATAGGACATCTTTTGCAGTTTGTCAAGAGACCTTTGAATTGGATAACTTTGGTCCAGAGAAAGCCTAGGCCATGAAATGTGCAGCAAAGACGCATACTGTGTCTGAAGAAAATAGCCCAGAGAAGTTTAGAAGACAGTGAGTCAGGAAAAAATTAAGATCATGCATAGGAAGACAATGAAATGACAGAAGGTTTGGACATAGTATGTGACCTTGATGATAGGGAATAAGTGGAAAACCAGATCTGTGGGGACAAATCCTAAAAATTGTAATTCAGCAAGGGGATTTTTCTTACACTTCACAATTATGGATGACTGTGGTTTCTCTTTTCCCCCCAAATATTCTAAAAGTGCTCATATAGTTTTTCAAATTAAAAGTCGATAGGGAAAACTGACTTTCAGAAGATGCCCCCCTCCCTTTATTCCTCTGCCTCCTTCTTCCCTCCATCAGTGATATTTGTATAGTCAATTATTGATCTCCTTTGCTGAATCTCCTGTTTTCCTTATTGTCATGTGGAATCTTTTCTAGAGAGAAAGAAGCTCATTTCAGCAGGTTCCGATTGCTCAGCACGAAACCCACAGCGTTCTCTCTGTGGATGTTATCAGCTACTTATGGCAGTGTCTTGCCAAATCTGCCTAGCCATTTGCAAATATCCAAGCTGTTCTTCCCACTCTCAAATATCTGGTGGAAGGATGGGATGAAGGAAAGCAAAGCAGAAGTTGAACAGCATTAAATACACATCTCTGTGGGTTGTTGTTACTTCCCAGGATGCAGTGCAAGAGCAGCTGGGACATTTTAATTCATTTTAAAAGCTGGAGTCCTTCCCAAATGATGATGCTGGGTTCACAGCTGACCTTTATGGGGATGCTGCAGTGAGTAAGGTAAAGCAAGAGATTATGAACAGAGGGGACTCCTGCGGCCTATACATCCCTTCTCTTACTGAACCCTAACCCACCTACTCATCCCCCATAACTTACGGGGTAGAGAGAACCCAATGCCGTGAGGGAATTCAGATAGATACTCTTAGACTTCAGTTCCCAGAGTCCCAGACCTTCCAAGCGAGTAAATGAGCAAGACTTGACATGGCAATGTCCTTATTTACATCCATGACCTTATTTTTCACTTAGGTTCCATGTTGAAATAAAATATCACTTAGAATTTTGTCCCTGTGGGTACGATTTGATGATTGCGCTGAGATATCTTTTGCTTTAAGGAGCCATCATGCTATGTCCAGCTATACGATAGAATTTGGCATCCTGTCCAAGATCGATGAGTATACTATTGGAGAATATCTCTTTGTTCCCTGCACCCCATTTGATCCTTCACATCCTTATCCACGTTGGGGAGGGGGACCCTTCAGCATAATACATCAAAGTGGTGCTAGGCAAGGCAATCTGCATTAAGCAAGAGAGAGGTTTGCATTTCCTATAAATGCCACTTTCAAAAATTCAAGGGTGAGGATTAGAACCAGGAATCTTCTCAATCCTAACACAGAAGCAGTGGCAGGACAAAGCCCCTGGGACCAACCACTCGACAAGAGGGACTTCAGGCAGGCTGGGTGTTGATTCTGTATGAACTGAGAGGCAGTGTGTTGGGAAAAGTAGAGGGGTATCTTTATTCTTTCACTTATGACTTGCATCTTGTGTCTGCTATGCTGCTAGCAAGAGCCTGACTGTTTTGTTACAGGGCTGAACCTGAACCCCTGCTAGATGTTTGGTGCCCTGGTTAAAGGTTGCAAAAGTAAGAAAACTCAAGAGTTCCACACATGGACCCAGAGGTCAGGTAGAGGAGCATGCTGGGAGATACTTCCTGCTGCTCTCTGAAGGGCCCATGGAATGAGCTCACGAGCCCCTGCCCAATTTGGTCACCTTTTGCAAGGCAGCCCTCAGATAGTAGTCATCGGGAAATGGGCTGAGGTCATTCTGGGAACAAAATGTATGCAAATGATAGTGGCAGTTTGCTAAATTCCTGGGATGTGAAGGTGAAACTTACACTAATTTTTCTTTTTCTTGTTGCTGCCATTGTCTCAGAGTAAGAGCATTCAACTTTGATTAAAATGTGCCCTTTTCCAACCACCAATATATTTGTGTTTTAGTCAAGACAGGCAAATCTCAGAGAAGATATTATCAGGCTGGGTGCAATAAGAACTATTATGAATCTGTGACAAATTTTGAGACAGATCTGAAGTAGCTGACATGTTGTTGCTCATAATTTAAGAACATTGGTAGAAGTCTTGAAAAATGGACAGATTTTTCTGAATCTTATTACTTGCATCAGCATTAATGAGCCCTGTTTTTTCTTTTTCTTTTTAAGATGGGACATTCATCTCCACGTTTATATGCAAAATATTTTTCCAGGATGCCTGGAATTTTTACCAGTCACTTATGTGATAAACTGAAGCTATTTCTGAGGCAGCTTTTATTTAAAAACAAAAAACTAACCAATTCCAGTTCTCCTGGGACTGCAAAGCTTGCATAGGAAAAGCAAAGGACTGTGAAAAAAATGACTGGACCCCATCCCCTTAGCCTGCACATACGGATTCCACCTCAAGCTGTGCACAATGACCTGTGCATTCCATTTCTATTATCCCTACTTGTAAATAGGGCAGCCAGTGCCTGCCCTACACAGCTCTTGGGCTGGTTGCTGACAGAGTCAGATAAAAATGTGGAGGTTTGTTGAAAGCGAGGTATCTAGTAATTGTTTTTCATAGATAAGTCAGCAAAATCAACCCAGTGGATTCCTGTGGTTCATCAAGTCAATCCTTGAAAGAACAGACATGGGAGTGTTGGAATTTGCCTGTTAAAAATAGATGTTGTTTAAAATCCCTGGTACACGTTTTTCAGTGGAGTAGTTAGGGACCCATCCAAAGTCCTTGTAGAACTCCAATTAAAATGGCCTAACTTTGATTATCAACTATATAATAGACACCTAATTATCTGAAGAACATATCCTTGCAAAGATTAAAAAAAAAAAACTTATTAAAATAAATTTAAAAGTAGCTAAACTGCCAGTAAAAGAAATTATAGTAGGCTAGAATGAGAAAGCATGAGTCTAGACAGGTAAACACTGCAGTGGGCTTCTGCCTGGGGCATTTCTCCTAGGGGGTCATACTTATGCATTGGTGGGTAGATCATGGATGGATCTGAGGGTAGAGATCAGATTAGACCCTTAAGTAAAGCAAATTTTCCTGTAAGTATATTAGAAAACAGCCAGCCTCACAGAGGCACGGGGTGGGGTACTGTTGGTTTTTGCCTTAGCTCTGGGTGGAGTGGGGAAAACACCTCTCTCCAGAAAATCTCCAATTTCAATTCCTAGAGTCACATGAGTTGTGGACAGATATCACACTCCCCATGGGGCCTGTAGAAAATGTAGTCTGAAGTGCTATTGGATTGGTTGTGCCTCATAGTACCTGGCAGAAAAGCATTTTAAATCAAGACTTCAAAGAATTCTTACAGATAAAGATTATTTTAAAGGTTTATTTTATTCTTTGATAGAAGGTGAGAAAGAGAGACAGAGAAGCGGGGAGGGACTGGGGCAGTCTCCATAGTTGTACATCATTAGTTGTGACATGGTTTCATTCCACACAGGTGGATGTGGGGCTGTGTGGGGTGGGAACTGAACCGGGGGCCTCACGCATGGGAGATGAGAGCCTTTGTTGACAGCATCGGCTGTTACCAGTTGTGCCACAGGTTAGCATATGGGTTTTGCATGGGCTGGGGCCTGGATTTGATTCCGTGACCTTGCAATTGTAAGGCAAATGCTTACCTGTTGATCTATCCTGGCATCCCCAGATACATTTTTAAAATCACAAAACATGAAAAATACCGTGTTTTTCACTCCATAAGATGTACCTAGTTTTTAGAGGAGGAAAACAGGAAAAAAAATATTCTGAACCAAATAGTGTAATAAAATATTTAATGAACTATAACAGAATAACATTTGAACCATGTAAAGTGAACAGCAGTCCCCGCTGTCACTAGGAAATGCCGCCGACTACAAACTCATCTCCAATCAGCGCGGGGATAACACAGCCAGCAACAGCGCTCACTCCTCGCTTGCAGCCTTCCCTCCTCTGCACCATCTCCTCCTTCTTGGCCGGGACCACTTCTCCACGTTGCCACCATGGAATTGCAAGTTTCCTGCCTGGACCCGCTCTCCTTCCATGCAGTCCCTGTTTTCTGATCTGGCTGCAGGCTTCCCCATGGCATCATTAAGGTCCCCAACGTGCACTCTTTTTTGCAGTATTCACTCCATAAGACGCACACACGTTTCCCTCCACTTTTTTTGGGGGAAAAGTGTGTCTTATGGAGCAAAAAATATGGTCAGTCACTGTAAGCAAGAGCCAGTTGAAACCACAAATAACAGAGTCAAGCTCTCAAGAATAGACATTTGGGAATATTCAGATACCACATAAAAAATAATCATGTAATATGGTCTAAAATAAAAGCAGGCATTGAAAGTATAACAAAGGAATACATGTTTATTGAAAATAATTAGGGATATTTCAAACAGAACTGAAAGAGAACTTTTAGAAATAAAAAAATGTAATAACTCTAATTAGAAATGCCATACAAATTAAAGAGAAGCTTAGATATAACTGGAAAAAAGTGAACAGTTGGTAAACTGAAGGGTATCTCTGAAGAAACTGCTCAGAATGCAGCATAGAAAAACAAAGAGATGATGAATATGACAGGGGAGGTAAATGCATGTTGGAATCACAGTAATAATGTCTGATTTGTTGAATTAAGAATAAAGATAGAGGGGAAGCTGGGATGGCTCAGTGGGTTAAGCGTTCACTTTGCAGTCCTGGGGATGGAGAATTGAATCCTGGCCTGTGTGGACCCATGTGCTGAACTGGGGAGTGTCCCCAGTTCAGTTGTCACTGGGGTGAGACCCCAGCCCAGTTCCTGCTCTTTGCAGCCCCACTCTCACCTGTGGAATGAAACTATGTGGAAAAACTGATGATGTGCAACTATGGAGACTGTTCTGGGCCCTCCCCCTCCTTTCTGTCTCTGTCTGTCTGTCTGTCTCTCTCTCTCTGTCAAAAACAATAAAAATAAATCTTATTAAAAAAAGAATAAAGATAGAACTAGGTCAGTAGACAACAATTTGTAAATCAGAAAAGAGGATGATAGAAGTCAAAACATTCTAAGGTGTTTATGTTTTAAGAAGATTGTAGAGATGATGGTTTACTTTAGATTTTAGTCAATTACATATTCATATTAAAATTTCTAAGGTAATCATCAAAGTAGTGTTTATATATTACAACCTAAGATTGGGAAAGATAGAATAAAGGGGGGAGAGTAAGAAATAAACCTCAGCTACTCCTAAAGAAGGCAAAGTACAAGAGTAGAAAAAAATTTAAACAAAAATATTTTCTACATAGAAAATATTGAGACAACTAGGAAGCACAAAATAAGGTAGTAGAAAGTAATCCAGTTACATTAGTAATCATATAAATATAAATGTGGTAAATTTATGACTAAAATAAAATGTTTTCATACTTGATAAAAAAAGGAAATCTGGCAATTTGCTATTTATAAGAGACAGAAAGTCTTGTGCTGTTAATAAGGACCCAGAGAGAGTAAAAGTAAAGGAATGGAAAAAAGTATACCAGGCAATGTAAGTCAAAAAAGAAAGTTGGTATAGTTATATTAACTAGAAAGAGTGGGTGTCACTGTAGGAAGCATTACAAGAGATAAAGACATTTACTACCTGTTGATAAAAGGTTCAGTTTTTCAGAAATATATTGATAATTTCTAACTTAGAAATAGTAACGTAGGTTTAAAATACATACATCAAATTAAATACAAAAATCACACTAAAATATGAGCAGAAGTTGACAAATCTATCATCATTCGAGAATTTAATTTCCTCTCTTATTAACTGATAAACAAAAATCAATAAGGATATACAGATTTGAAAAATATAATCAACCATCTTTAAAATATATATTTTATTAATTTATTTTTGACAGAGAAAGAGAGAGAGAGAGACAGAGACAGAGACAGAGAGAGAACTGAACTGGGGGAGCTCCCAGGTCAGCATATGGGTCCGCACGGGCCGGGGCTGAGATTCGATCCTCGGTCCCTGGTGCTGCAAAGTGAGCGCTTAACCCACTGAGCCATCCTGGCTTCCCCAATCTAAGGGTTTTTAAAAGTAGAATTTATTTTTTAGAGCAGTTTTAAGTTCATAGCAAATTTGAGTGGAAAGTACTTAAATTTTCCATAGCCCCCCTCTGTTATCCTTCCCCTATTACAGTTGTACAACTGTACAAGTGATGAACTTATATTGAAATACCATAATTACTAGAAGCCTGTAATTTACATTGGGGTTCATTCTTGATGATGTGCATTCTATGATGGGACATGTGTACAATTAGTTATATTTTGAACAGTGACTGCTCACAAAAGAGAAAATATATATGTGTATATATATATTTATAAATATTTTTTAAATATTTTTTTCTAGCTCATAAAATTATTTATAAAAAAGGAACATGTTCTAAGCCATAAAAGCATAATTTTTTTTT
>PVKE010038028.1:0-15633 GCA_004027555.1 Craseonycteris thonglongyai
CCTGTGGAGGCGTGACCACAGGGGCGTGGCCTGTGGAGGCGTGACCACAGGGGTGTGGCTTGTGGGGCGTGGCTCACAGGGACGTGGCTTTCTCCCTGAGAGCTCCTGGGGGCCGTTTGGCAGGGAGGACTGGGGTCTGGGAGGTGTGAGCGCCCCTCTGGGCTGCTCCTCGCCCTTTTGTGGCAGGGGGTTGGGGTCCTAGTGTCCCTGAGACACAACTCCTCCTCCATGACATGGAGGTGGACGTCTTGCTCATGGGTCCACTTACAGCAGGTCCAAATGAGAAGTGTGAGTAAGGGGGACTTTCAGATCCTAAAGTAACAGAGAGCCACAGAAGTCCTTCAGAAGGTGTGGCGCAAAAACCCTGGACCCCTGCCCACCCTGGGTGGAGCGAGTCCCCAAATGGACATGACCTTGGCACTCAGGGTGGCTCCACCCCAGAGACCCGATGCTGCCCCTGCTGACTGCCCCCTGTGGACTCCCCTCCCTCCCACGTGTGGGCCCAGTGCAGGGAGACCAGACACCCCACAGGCCAGAGGGGAAGGAGGCCGCTGACCGGCCACAAGCCTCCCGCGCTCCCCCAAAGCCCCACATGTCCCCCTGGATGGTGACCTTCTGAGCCCATTCCAACAGGGAGCCTCCTAACTCTTGAGGGAGGTCAAGTTCTGCTTTTCCCAGGAGCAGAGAGAGCCCTCTTAGAGGGAGACGGGTCTGAGGGCCTGGGGTCCCCTCACCGTCCCCCTCCCCGGGGCAGGGTCACGTCCAAGCTCACATGGGAGATCAGGGAGGAAGTTTGGCCCCTTTTCTCTGTAACACGGCGAAAGCAAATATGGAGCGCCGACTGCACGCTGGAGGCCTGAGGGCCCTGCTCCAGAGTCTGGGTTGTGGGGTTCCGAGCGGGGGGCCCCGAGGCCCGGTGTCCTCCCTGGGGCTCCGCCTGCCCCGCCGTGGCCCCCGGGCCTCACCTGGTTGGCATCATAGGAGAAACCCCGTCGCAGCTGCAGCAGGGCCAGTCGCGCCAGCACCGGGGCCGCCTGGGGCCTTCGGGACAGAGCCACGCGGAGGGCCTTGTGTGCGTCCTCCAGGCGGCCCAGGCGGTACAGGGCGTCGGCCACCAGGAGGCGGGGGGCCTCGTCTTCGGGGTCCAGCTCCACCAGGAGTGAGGCCAGCTGGTATACGCCTTGGGCGTCCCTGCGGAGAGAGCGAGGGGGCAATGCCAGCCCCTCTCCTCCCCCTTCGCCGGCCCAGGCAGCCCCCTCCCCGCTGGACGGCAGAGACCCCATGCCCAGCCAGCCTGGGGGGGGGCAGGCAGCCCCCAGATGGGGCCGTGGGGGCTGTGTCGGCCCTGAGCCCACCCTGCCTCAGTTCCCCTTTCCTGCAAAAACGGGGTAACTTTGTGAGCCTCACGGGCTTTACGGGCAGAGATAGGGAGCCTAGGGCCGTGAGTTATGTTCCCGCCGCCCTGGGACTGTGAGTGAACTCCCACTGGGAGAAGGGGCTGGAAGGACCCAGGGATGTGACAGTTCCCAGCGAGAACAAACAATCAAAGGGCCCCAACAACACACGTGCAAGTTCTTCCTTACCAGCAAATCAGGTAACCAGGGGGAGGAAGACGTGTGTGTGTGTGTGTGTGGTGACACCAACACCCACTCCACCCTCCCAGGAAGCCCCCAGCTCAGGGATTTGGCTTTGTCACCTCCGGGGGCCAGAGGGGTGCAAAGGAAAACAGCTGCAGGGTCACCACTGGGCTGGCAGAGTGTGTGACGGTCCCTCAGGGCTGGGTGTGGGCCCAGATGGGCAGGCGGGCAGCTCGGGAATGCCGAGCTCCCTGGCCCGGAGCCCTGCTCTGTCTCCACCTGCTTCCCAGGGTGCGTTATAACTACGAGCAGAAGCTCTGGGGTGAGGCCTCATCTTAGGCCGTGGGAAGCATCTGCCGCCAAAGGAAGTGTGCACGATCCACCGAGTAAAACACATGGGGCGTACATGGCTCGTGCGGCACAGTTCCGTTTTGTGACCTGTGTTTCACCTGCACGAAGCCAACCGACCAGAAGGGGCTGCTGCCCGTGGGACCGTGGGTTTCATCTTTTCATTCCCGTGTCTGAGTTCTTCTGACTTGCTCTAAGTCGGTCCTGAGCGCAGCGCTGTTGGGGCCTGAGATCTGGGCCCCGGCGGTAAACCTGCCCCCCCCCACAATGACCGGGATGCTCCCTGCCTCAGTTTACCCGTCTGTAAGTCAGGCAGAAACACGCCCCGCCTCCCTGGCAGGAGCCCAGAGGGAGGCAGCCCCAGGCGAGCGCGCGGGGCCCGTGGTTACCCTTCCTGCGCAGCCGGGCCGGGCGTCTCGGCGGCCTTAGGCGCGCGGCCCGGCCGGCGCTGCAGCATCCCGCGGGCCTCCTCGCGCAGCACGGTCAGCAGCAGCCCGCGCTGGTTCCAGGGCACGTAGGCCTTGGCGAGCAGCAGAGCCTGGTCGGGCCGCAGGCGGCAGGCGGTGACATAGTCCAGCGCGCCCAGGAAGGCGCTGCCCTCCAGCACGCGCAGCAGCCCGCGGCCGCACAGCGCGCGCACGCAGCCGCCCGCGTGCGGCGGCCCCCGCGCCACCGCCTCCTGGAAGTCCTCCCGGGCGCGCGGCGCGTCGCCGGCGTGCAGCGCGCAGAAGCCGCGCAGCGCCAGCAGCGGGGCGCGGCCCCCGGCGCGCAGCAGGCGCTCGCACAGCGCCCGGGCGCCCGCCGCGTCCCCGGCCAGCAGCAGGCACTCGGCCAGGCGGGCGCCCAGGCCCGGGCGCGCCCCGGGCGGCGCCACGCGCAGCAGGACGCGGAGCGCGCGGGTCACCGGGGCCAGCAGCTCGCGGCCCGAGTCCTCGCGCAGCTCGGGGCGCCGGCGGACGGCCTCCTGGAAGCGGGCGAAACCCGCGTCGGCCGCCGCCTGCGCCTGGGTCCGCAAGCGCTCGCGGTCCCCGGCCGAGAGCACCGCCGCCAGCTGCCTGCGCGCCCCCGCCGGGCTCTCACGGAAGGCCTCGTGCAGGTCCCCGAGCAGGTCCTGGGCCCCGCTGTCCAGGAGGAAGGCGGCGGCCGCGCGGGTGACCAGCAGGGCGGCCAGCCGCTCACCTGGGGGCGAGAACACAGGCCTTGGTCTCACCTGTTGGGCCAGGTCCCACCGGGGTGCCACCTGCAGCCCGAGGCCCGGTGCCCGGGACCGTCTGAAGCTCCTGGGCGCAGGGCGCCTCCCAGGATCCCAGGAGGCTCGCCGGTGGGGAGCAGAGCCCGGGGTGGGGGCAGGGTGGGCGGCACTGTCCTCTGAGCCTGAGCTCAAAGTCAGTCTGGGGGTTCAGAGCCCTCCCCCACCGTCTTTTAATGATGGATTTGAGGACTGAGTTCCCTCTCCCGGGATCAGCCCCAGGTCAGAGCTGAGGCCTGACCCCCCCAAACCTTGGTAGGGGGGCTGTCACTACAGTATCTCTGTTTCGTGCCTTCTTTACGCTGCACGGTGACTCGACTTCCCTTCTCTGAAACAGACGCCACCCCCTCAGGTCCTGGAAAGAGGGCATGATGTGCCCAGTGCCGCCTGCGCCTCAGTTTCCCCTTCCGCTTTATCATGGGCTGACATAGTCTACGCTCACAGGGCCGCGAGGATTCAGGGGGTTAATGTATGTCCCCCGGGCAGGGCTACTCGGTGAGATTTCACGTCCGTGACAGTGACAGCGTCACCTCCATCAGAACCCTTTATGTCTGAACAACTTACACGGGCTCGGGGGGGGGGGGGGTCTGAGGCTTTCTGATTGGTCAAGAAAGCCGAGCCTCCCCATCCCTAGTGGAGCCCAGCAGGTGCACACCGTGGAATCCTAGAAAACTCATGCTGGCGGGAGCTCAGGGTCATGGGCACTCCATGCCCCACTTATATTACAGGTTAGGAAAGGGGCATTGTCCGAACCCCGCAAGTCTCGAACCCAGGTCTCAGAACTTCCACATTAGTGCTTCTCCCACTGTCCTTGGGAATCCTCCAAGTCAGAGCTTTTCCCCTCTACCCGAACGTAATCGCCGTGACGGTGACAGTCCTTTCCGTGGAAACGGGTAGGGCAGAGCATCGTCACTCTGCATGGAAGCAAAACTGCCACCGCCCCGCCCTGCTGCCTCGGGGGACAGATGTCACATGTCAGCCCAGAGCCAAGCACAAAACGCATCTCACACCCTGAGATCAACCCACCAACGCAGCAGCCAGCAGCAGGGCTGCCTGCCGAGTCCCGGTGGCCCGAGCAGAAGAGGCTGGGAGCCTTTCCTGAAGACCATGCTCCGTTAGTCCTGAGCACTTTTCTAGCGAGTCCTTTGAAGCCCTCGGTGTGCCCGTTTCAGCAGGGGGCTCATCCCCAGGTTGGTTGCTGGCGACTTCTTTTCCTCCTGGCTGTGGTCACGCTGTAGCTTCCCGTTTCTTTGTATGCTGGTCACCTTTCATTGCACACCAGACATCTGGTTGATACTTTGTAGCGACTCTGGATTCAGTTATAATCCTCGGGAGGGGACAGACTTCTGTTTGGTAAGCAGTTCAACCAGACAGACTCAAACCCTATATTCGGTCTCCTCGGTGGGCAGCAGGTAAAATCTCCATTTAGTGCTTCGACCTCCCGATACGGCTGCTTCTTCAGGCCACCCAGTGTCTCCCAGGAAGGGGCAGACTGGTGGTCAGCTGAGGATCTGAGTGGATTGAACACACAGATTTGGGGTCTCTCCTGCTCTGTGGCTTCCTCCTCTTCAGGATACCCTTTTTGACCTTCCAGCCACTTTCTCCTTCTGCCCTGAACTCTGTCCGGTGACATCTCAAGCCAGTGACCCTGCAGCTTTCTGTTTTCCACGGATAAAACCCACCCTGGGGAGTTTCCTCCGGGAGAAGCTTCAAGCATGCGGAGCTCACCTCACATAGGCCTCGCCTTCCGGGGGTCCCCCATTTTTCCTTGCATTTGCTCACTGTCCATTACCTTCTCCTGGATGCATTTTATATTTTGTCTAAATTTTACCCTTTCTATCTGTGGGGATGCAGTCCAGTCAATGGTGATTACAGTCCAAGTAATCACCATCACTGGATGCCAGACTCTCCTATTGTTAGACTGAACCATTTTGGCCATCTGGGGGGATATAAAACGCTATCCCATTGTTATTTTCATTTTCATTTTCCTGATTCCTAACGAGGCTCATTTATTTAAAAATACTTTTCTCCCCCAATCTGGTGGGTATCTCGTTTTAATTCTCATTGGTATCCTTAGCATGATGTTGGGCATTTTCCACATGTTGATTAGCCATCTGTATTTTCTCTTCTGGGAAATAGTTTTTTGCCAATTCTAGGACTGGATCGTTGTTGTTATTGATATGTAGACATTCTTCTAATACTCTGGGTAGTCATTTTTTTTTTTACCCATTGTATATTTTGCAAACATTCTTTCTGTTGTGGGTTGTCCTTTCCTTTTCTATAGTTACGGGCAAAACAGAAGTTTAGAACTCTTACTTTAATCAGATGTATCACATTTTCCTTCATTGTTTCTACTTTTTCTATCTCAAGAAGCCCAACTGGTCACAGAAGTCTTAATGATAGTCTCTTATACGTCCTTTTAGAAACTGTAAAACTTAGCTACTGACTCAGTCTCCTTGAACTTCAGGTTCTTGCGTGGTTTGAAATAGAGACACAGCCCCACTCAGTGGGTAATAGTTCTCTTCTTTCCCTACGGAGCTGCAACGCCCACTCTTACATATTAAGTTCCAGATATAGGTGGTCTGTGTCTGGCCTGATTTGTTTTTTTGGTCTTTCTACCTGTCCCTTAACTCAGTAACCTTCTGTATTCATTACGATCGCTTTGCATTAACAGCTACCGTAATGAATAGTACAGCAACTCCTACACCACACCTTCTGCTCCATCTGCTCCACCCCCTCCCCCGTTCCTCGTCTTGCCTATTATTGGCCCTTTGCTTTTCTGGCATGGAGGGTGCCCGGCTTTGTCCTCAAGTCTTTCTAACACTAGACACTGCATATCTTTCTAGTAATATAGGTATTCTTCATGATCCTTTAATAAAGTCCTATCATTTTTTTCCCCACAAAGGCATATGACTTACATAAATGATTTTCTGTTGCCATAGTAAATAGTACAAACCAGAAAGTTTCTGTTTGTTGCTGATGTCTATAAATGCTTTTCATGTATCTTCTTCATTTCTGTTTCTATAGCTAATACACATTTGTTGTTTCTTTCGGGGTATCTACATAGCTAATCATATTGTCTGGAATAATGATAACTTGGTTCCTTTCTTTCTTCTTACATGTTCTTCTTTCTCCTTATCATATCACATTGGCTAGGATCTCTAGGACAATGATGGATACATGGGAGGGTGGGCAGCCACCTCATTCTTGATTTTAAGTGGCAGGCTTCTAGAATCTCACTGTTAAGTATATTAGTATTGGTAGGTTTTTGTCTTTCTGCATAGTTTTTAATGCAGAACTTTGAACGCATGGGAAATGGTTGTCCCGGGTGCTTTAGGAAGATAAAGTGCTGAGGGGACCGGGGCACCTGGATGCTCACATGCCGGGACCCTGGAGTTAAGGCGACTCGTTCAGTATCTTGTCCCCAGGCGTTGAGTGTCCCTGTGTGTCTGCTTACTGAGGACGGCAGAGCACACCCCAGCACAGCCCCCACCCCACCATAACAAGGACTGAGCACACTGAGGGACGGCAGGGTGGTGTGACCCACACGCCTACCTTGCGGCCTGCTGCCCGTGGGGTCCGACTCAAGGGCCCGGCGACAGGCCGCCCGGCAGTCCTCGTACCTGCCGCTGTGGAGCAGAGCTTCGGGGGACAGGGCACGGCTCCAGGTGCCCTCGGGGTCCAGGGCTGCCAGGAGTGTCTGGGAGTCGGTGTCCTGCTGGCTCCGGGCCCCGCGCTCCTGCAGGGCGCTGACCAGCGCGGGGAGGTAGGGCCGCTGGTGGGCGCGCACGAAGGCCCCGGCGCGCTGGGCGCTCGAGGCGAAGGCCTGGGCGTAGTCGGCCAGGCCGGCGTCCACCTGCGCCCCGGACAGGACCCGGGCCAGGGCGCGGGTCAGCCGCAGCTCCAGGTCTTGCTGGGAGCGAGCGGCCAGCAGGGCCCCGCAGCGCCGCTCCACCTCCGCCAGGCGCCCGCGGGCCAGCAGGCCGGCCAGGGCGTGCAGGGCGGCCGCCGGGTGGTCGGGGCACAGGGTGGCCAGGAAGGCCGAGGCCAGGGTCCCCGTCAGGGAGACCACCGCCATGCCGTCCCAGTGGATGGCGGGGATCTGGCTGTCCCCGCGGCACCAGGCCTCCAGGGCGGCCACCACGGGCGCCCCCCGCGCGCCCGCCAGGGCGGCCTGGACGCTCCGCACGGCCGAGGGGGCGTGGCAGCTGAAGGCGGCCAGGTAGAAGGCGGCGGCCAGCGGGGGCTCCTCCAGGGCCAGGTGCCGGTCCCCCTGCCGGCAGAGGCCGGCCGCCAGCTCCTGCGCCATCACGCCCGCGCCCGCGACGGCTCCGTGTGCGGTCCTCAGGGCACCTGGCGGGGCGTGGTCACGGCGGGGGCGTGGTCACTGCCGCGGGGGCGGTCCTCAGGGCACCTGGCGGGGCGTGGTCACGGCGGGGGCGTGGTCACTGCCGCGGGGGCGGTCCTCAGGGCACCTGGTGGGCGTGGCCACTGTCGGGGACGTGGTCACCGCCGCGGGGTGTGGTCACCGCCGCAGGGGCGGCCCTCAGGGTACCTGGTGGGCGTGGTCACTGCCGCGGGGGCGGTCCTCAGGGCACCTGGTGGGCGTGGCCACTGCCGGGGGCGTGGCCACTGCCGGGGGCGTGGCCACCGCCGCGGGGTGTGGTCACCGCCACAGGGGCGGTCCTCAGGGTACCTGGTGGGCGTGGTCACTGCGGGGGCGTGGTCACTGCCGCGGGGGCGGTCCTCAGGGCACCTGGTGGGCGTGGTCACTGCCGGGGCGTGTGGTCACTGCCGGGGGGTGTGGTCACTGCCGCAGGGGCGGTCCTCAGGGCACCACGTGGGGGCGCGGTCACTGCCTGGGGGTGTGGTCACTGCCGGGGGGGCGGTCCTCAGGGCACCCGCGTGGGGGCGTGGTCACTGCCATGGGGCGGTCCTCAGGGTACCTGCGTGGGGGCGTGGTCACTGATATGGGGGTGGTCCCAGGCTCCTGCGTGGGGGCGTGGTCACTTCCAAGGGGGTGGTCCTCAGGGCACCTGCATGGGGGCGTGGTTACTGCCGAGGGGGTGGTCCGCCCGTGCGCACCGGCCCCATTCGCCCCCACTGAGCCGGCTGAGTGACAGGAGCGCGCTGTGCGGTGCCCTGCAGGCCTGCGCTGCGGCGCTGGGGGCGGCGACCAGGCTCCCAGCCCCGCGTCGGCTCCCGGGCCTCAGCTTCCTCCTCTGCAGAAGGCGCCGGGGCCCTGCTCTGCAATCTAAGCGCTAGGGGTACCTCACCGCTGAGCGCCCCTGTGGTGGGGGGGAGTCAGGGGCCCCCAGGCCGCGCTCCACCTCCCGCCCCTCCCAGCACAGGGCTCCTTGGGAAGGCGGAATGCCCCCCTCCTCTAATCAGTCCAGTTCACACAGGGGTCCCCCAGCCTTCTCAGCCCTGAGACCTGCCCGACCTCGGGGTCACACCCCTGCCCACCTCCCACTCCTGAGCAGTGTGGGGTGCAGCTTGGGTGCTGGGGTGCTCAGGGCCCCTGCCTGGCCCTTGGCGGTGGGGGGAAGCGATTTGGCCCAGGCCAGGGGTCTTGGGGAGCAGCCCTCTGCCCCCCCAAACCTTCTGACCTGAAGAACTTACTACTCACTTAGCCTTCTCTCCCCTTGTTCCTAAAGTGCCTGCAGACAAGCCCCCCACCCAGTAAACGCTCTGACACGCACAGATGCGCGCACACACGCACATGCACTCACATGTGCACACACATGCACTTGGCACCCCACACATGTGCGCACATACCCACACATGCACATACACTCACGTGTGCACAAACATGCATGTGGCGCCCACACAAGTGTGCGCGCACAGCTCACACATGCACATACTCACGTGTGCACGCACAGCTCACACATGCACACACTCACGTGTGCACGCACAGCTCACACATGCACACACTCACGTGTGCACGCACAGCTCACACATGCACACACCCACGTGTGCACGCACACTCACACATTCACACTCGCCTGGTTCGGGGCTGTGCCCAGCGTTCCAGAAAGGAAAGGCGCGCGGCAGGGTGTAGGGGCGGCGGGCGGACGCCTCCCCGGGCCCGCGGGGCTGGGCTCCCGGAAGCCCCACCGCTCCTCGCCCGCCGACCAGGGTGGTTTCCCGGGAGACCGTCAACACCCCGCCGCCCGCTGCTCAGCGGCGCCCCCAGCGGCCGCACGACCCGCCGCGGACCCTGCTCCCCAGCCCTTCAGCTGGGCCCGGACTCGGCGCCTTTCTCCGCCCCGGGAGGGGGCGCTGGCTCTGCAGGGCCGGGCTCTGGGCAGCGGGGAGAGGCTTTTGTGGGGGCTCGGGGTGCGGGGCCCTCTGAGGCCAGCCCTCACCACCTCATCGTTCACGTCCTGGGAAGCAGCTCCAAGCAGGCGGGTGCCCGGGCCCGTCTCACCCCCAGAGGCCGGCCAGGCGCTCAGGGCCCCCCTCTACCCAGCCTGCTACGGAGGAATGGCCCCCCGGGCCACGCGCACCCCCGGGGCTCCCGGGCTCTTCCCACCGGCCGGCAGTGGGCTCCCTCCCCACATTCGGACGCTTTGCCTCTCCCACCCCAAGGCGCTCTGATGTCCTCTGCGGGGCTGCTGGCGGGGGTGTGGGGGTGCAGGTGCGGTGAGGCAGGGAGGGCAGGGGCGCAGGGGCGCAGGGGGTGTGGGGTGCTGCCTCTGAGGTCCTTCCCAGGGCCTGGCCTCCTGGGACGTGGGTCGAGTTCTGCGGGGAGCGGGCAGGTGTGACCAGCGCCGGTCGCCCTGTCTGGCTCCCCGCCTGCTCTGCTGCTCCTTGACCTTCACAAAGGCACGGCGCCCGGTCCCCATCGCTTTGATTACTTCCATTTTAATCACCCTAATTAGGTGAGAGTCGCAGAGCTGTGCGAAGGGCCCGGGGCGAGGAGGTGGCGGGGCTGCCCACATGCACCTCACATTAGCCCTGATGGGTCCCCCGAGTCTCTGCGGGCACACGGTGCCTGTGGGCCTGCAGACACTGGCCATGAGCCCAGTGGTCTCGGCAGATCAGAAGCTGCGATGGCAGCCCCCCCGAGCCAGCACCCCCGAGTTGGGCGACCTCAGGGCTTTGCGGGGCAGGGTCTGGGGGTGGGGGGTTCAGGATGCAGGACCAGCGGTCGGCATGGAGCGTCCGGGCGTGCTCTTACAGCCCCCATGTGAGGGCTGAACTCGGAAGGAGGCTGACCTCCTTCAGCGGCAGCGGTGGGTCCCCGGGTGCCGGTGGGACCTGGTTTGGAGCACTTGCCCTTTGCAGGGCTGTGCCCGTCAAAACCTTGATGGGACAGGGCAGGTGGCATCTTTGTGGGAGGTTCATGGCTCATGCACAGATTTTGGGGCAAAGGGAGTTTTGCTGTGATGGAAGAATTAGGCTCCAACTGAATGCCCTGCTGGGCCCAGTGAGGACCAGCGCCGAGGGCCAAGGTCATTACTGACCCTGATAAGAATATGGGTCCAAGGAAGTGCTGCTGACGGCCCAGGGACGGTCCCTCCCGTCCCACACATTCTGCCTGCCAGAGGCGCCTGTTTGTGTGGTCCGTCACGGCTGGGTTTACGGAGGTTAGCATGCCACCCCAGCCCCCTGCAGGGGCACCCTGTGCTCCCCAATGTGGCCGAGGGATGGCCGCCCGAGGGACGTGGGCACCCGTCTCAGCTGGAGTGTGGGGTCCCTGCTCTGGATGCGGCCCTTGTCAGGCGCCTGAGTCTGGGACGGAGGCCCGCCCGGTGGGAAGAGGCCCGAGCACGGCAGAGCCACCGCCGAGCCGTTGGGATCGGGAGTCGTTCACGGAACGGGGGGCTGGCTTTCCCCTCATGAGAGGTGGGGTGGGCAGGGCGCTTGGAGGACCTGCCCCCAGACGCCCAGAGCGGTGAGGTCCCCTGCCCGGGACAAGGAAGCTCATGCTGAAGGTTCACAACCCCTCGGGGGCTCTCAGGCTGCTACTCACGGCACAGTGAGCCCACAGCAATGCCGGGGCGCAGGGCAAATCTCTGAAGTGGGGCCCTTGGCCCGGACCGGGAGACACAGGGAGGACGGGGCCCACGCAGCCCCCGGCTGGCTCCCTGGAGGCTCCCCTGGGGCTCCCCCTCCCCCCTCCTCCACAGGTACCCAACCGGAAGGCGGGCTCGTTTGGCCTCAGCCAATCCCAATTAGACAGGAGAGCCCTTAGCAACAGCCATGACTGCTCCCAACACCCCCAAAAGGTGACCTGCCCCAGGGGCTTTCTGAGGGGTGCTTCCCTCCCCCCTCACCGGGAGCCAGGTGCAGCCCCCCCGTCATTTCTCTGGGCTCACACGGCCCTGTGCACCCCTGGGTCCTCTCTGAGGGTGTAAGTGCTCACCCAGCGCCCCCAGCTGCCAGGGCTCAGGCCGCCCCCAGGACTGTGCAGCCCCTCGGCCCTGCGGTCGGGGGCTTACCTGTGGCTGCAGTGGCCGGACACCTGGAGGAATCAGGGGACCAGGGTGAGTGGGGACCTGGTCATGACCGGATGAAATTTCAGCCTCTGGTTCCTGCTGCCAGACGGAGGGCCCGAAGGCGGGGGGCGTGGAGCCTGGGCGGGGAGGCCTCTCTTCTGGGGGACCCTTCTCCTCGGCCCTGACCCCCACAGGCCTGAACCCCTTGCTGAAGCTTCCTGGGGGCCTGGCTGGGGTGGGTGGGCGGGGCCGCACCTGTGTCTGTGGTTCTACCTTCTGTCCGAGATCAATAATGCAGCAGGGAGGAGTGCCCACCACACCCCTCACCCACCTGCCCACCTGCTGCTCTGGGCGTGTTTTCATCTCAATTACAGGGCTGCAGTTTGCCGAGGGCCACCTCTGCGTTAGGGGTGCCCTGGTGGGTGACGTTACACCCCAGGGCGTGGAGGGGGCCGTCTGTATCAGTCTCCCAGGCTCCCCTAAACTAACAGCTCCTGTTCACAGGCCCGGCCCCCACCCTCTCCTGCCCATGTGTCCCCCCGGGTCCCTCAGCCCAGCCGCACGGGCCCTCTTGCTGTGCCTGACGTTGCCTCGTTCCATGACCAGCCTGCTCCTGCCGCAGGGCCTTTGCACTGGCCGCCCTTCCTCCCCCCTCGCTGCCTTGGGGTGCCTTGCAGGGAGGGTCTGGGCTCCCCCCAGAGGAACTGATCCCCTCAAATGCAGCCCCGTAAACAGACACAGCCTGTGGTCTCTGGTCAGAGCAGATTCTGAGCCGCCCTCATTGCAGAAAGTTCCAGAAGTTCACTTGCCCCAAAGCCGCCGGACTTTCTCCTCTGCGTCTTCCTTCCTGGGACGCTTGGTCGCCCACAGGGGCGGGAGATGGATGGGCCGGCTTGTGCACACGGCCCAGATTGTCCTGCACTAACGAAGTTTCTCAGCCGGGCTGGGGCTCATCCATCACGCGGGAAAATAACGCCGCGAAATGACTTTTCAAAATGTCGCCGGTATAATGATCCTCTTGCCCACTGCACTAACTGCTGCCATTTATATCCGCGATGCTTAAGTATGCAAACAGTAATTAACGTGGTAATGAACCGGGGGCCCCAGAGCCTCCCCTCCCAGAGCTAATTTGCATGTTAATTATCAGTAGCGACCAGGGAAACAAGTTATAAACAGCCTAATTAGCAGCCAGATCATTTTTACAAGAAATTGCATGCACTTTGACACGTGAGCGAGGGTTAGATTAATGAAGTCGGGTGGTGCTGAGGTTTTGGGGGGGAAGACGCCTTCTATGCAGCGGCCTTGGCGGCCTTGGCGGTGGCCTCGTGGCCTCGGCGGCCTTGGTGGCCTTGGAGGCCTTAGTGGCCTTGGCGGTGGCCTTGGTGGCCTCGGTGGCCTTGGCGGTGGCCTTGGTGGCCTTGGAGGCCTCGGCGGTGGCCTTGGTGGCCTCGGTGGCCTTGGCGGTGGCCTTGGTGACCTCGGCGCTGGCCTTGGCGGCCTCGGTGGCCTTGGCGGTGGCCTTGGAGGCCTTGGTGGCCTTGGCGGTGGCCTTGGAGGCCTTGGCGGTGGCCTTAGCGGCCTTGGCGGCCTTGGTGACCTCGGCGGTGGCCTTGGTGGCGGCCTTGACGGCCTCAGTGGCCTTGGCGGTGGCCTCGGTGGCCTTGGCGGGGGCCTTGGCGGCCTCGGCGGTGGCCTCGGCGGTGGCCTTAGTGGCCTTGGCGGTGGCCTCGGTGGTGGCCTTGGCGGCCTCGGTGGCCTTGGCGGTGCCCTCGGCAGCAGGGCGCGGTTAGGAGCTGGCGCCGTGGCTGGATGCAGCCCTGATCATAGGGTGGGGGGTCCCCAGAGCGTGCGGGGACGGCTGCCTGTAGGTGACCCTCTCCCCGTCCATGGCCTCCCCGTCCTACTCGCTCAGGATGGGCCCGAGGCCCCTGGCCTGGGCTGGGTGTGCGCTGCGCGCCATGCAGACGGCAGGGGTCGGGTTACGGGCCGGGGCAGCGGGGGCGTTGGCGGATGAGGAGGCGACAGCAGCGGCGTGGCCGGGGGGCGGGCACAGGCTCGGCCCGGAGCCCCCCAGGGGCCTGCCGCCCGCCCGCAGGGCTCGGCCCCGGGAGACCCGCCGTGGGCTCCCGCCCTCCGTCGTGACAAGGGTTCGCGGCCGCCACGGGAGGGTCACAGGACAGAGCCAGTCCCTCCACGGGGCACCGCACACGGACACGCGGGCGCACGGCCCACGGTTCGCCACGGGGCCACGTGGGCCTCCCATGCGTCCGCTCCGTGCCGAAGCCGCTGCCACGACGCCGGCACGGCTGGGCAGCGCCCGCTCGGTCCCGCCCTGCATCCGTCAGCTTTTGCTGCAGGAACAAGCAGCAGCCCTGCGCTCCCGGCCCCACGCCGTGGGCGCTGCGGTGACTGCTGGGGGCGGCGGGCGGGAGGCGCAAGGACAGGGCAGACCCACGCCGGGGCGCGGCCGGGAACGTGCCCACGTCGGTATGCGGCCGGGAACGTGCTCACGTCGGTATGCGGCCGGGAACGTGCCCACGCCGGGGCGCGGCCGGGAACGTGCCCACGTCGGTATGCGGCCGGGAACGTGCCCACGCCGGGGCGCGGCCGGGAACGTGCCCACGCCGGGGCGCGGCCGGGAACGTGCTCACGCAGGGGCATTGAATGCGCACACTTTGGGGCGCGGCCGGGAACAAGCCCACGCCGGGGTGCAGCTGACAACGTGCCCATGTCGGGGTGCGGCCGGGAACGTGCCCACGCCGGGGCGCGGCAGGGAACGTGCCCACGTCGGGACGCGGCCGGGAACGTGCTCACGCAGGGGCGCGGCCGGGAACGTGCCCACGCAGGGGCATTGAATGCGCACACTTTGGGGCGCGGCCGGGAACAAGCCCACGCCGGGGTGCAGCTGACAACGTGCCCATGTCGGGGTGTGGCCGGGAACGTGCCCACGCCAGGTAGTGGAACGTGCCCACGCTGGGGCGCGGCTGGCAACGTGCCCACGCCGGGATGTGCCCACGCCAGGGCGCGCCCGGGAACCCGCGGGCCCTCCTTCCACGAGCCGGGCCGGGAGGCGTCCACGCCGCAGCCAGTGGGGCGCACGGCTCCCCCACGCGGGGCGCGGCGGCGGCGGGCAGGGAAGCGAACTGAAGGAGCCACCGCTTTGAACGGGGTTCTGTGGCGACTCCGTGACGCGGGCAGGACACCGCGGGGCAGCGCGCGGCGCCGTTCCTTCCGTGTTCCATAAACACGCCCTTTGAGGCTGAAGCAAATCTGGCTTCAGTGTGAAAATAAAATAAAAGCCGTTCTGGGCTATTTCTAAACAGAACTGGCGTCTGACCCCCGCGGCCGACAAGCACACGGCCGCCGTCGGAGCGGCCTCAGGGCTGTGGCTCCGGCCGCGTGACCGGCCCACTGTGGGGGCGCCGGCGGGGGCCGCTGCCAGCCGGGCCTTCTGAGGGCTGGAGCCCCGGGCACCGGGCTATAAAAGCGGCCCCAGGCCATGAGAAAGGCCGCGGGAGGGGCGGGCGGGCATGTCACCACGTCCCTGGGGAGCCACCATCTCTGTCCCCGTGGGGAGCAGGAGTCAGGCAGCGAGGAGCCTGCAAAACGGTCCTATTCATACTTAAATTTAGAAATGCGCTCAGCGCGTCAAGTACCGTATTTTGCTGTGTATGATGCACGCTTTTTTGGGCCCAAATCTGTGAGGGAAAAATAAGGGTGCACATTCCACGTGGCAGGACGGATTCTGCATCTATACAAATGTTTTCAATTCTCTTATATATGCTTATGGGTTACAGGTGTTTAACTCTAGAGATCAATAGTGATATCCATATGCAAATACCTTGGAGTAGGATAATCAATTAAAAAAAATTTTTATTTTTTATTTTTTAAAGATTTATTTTTATTGTTTTTGACAGAGAGAGAGAGACAGAGACAGAGAGAAGGGGGAGGGCCCAGAGCAGTCTCCATAGTTGCACATCATTGGTTTTTCCACATAGTTTCATTCCACAGGTGG
>PVKE010038029.1:0-15633 GCA_004027555.1 Craseonycteris thonglongyai
CTAATTGTTACCAACCAATGTAACCTCATCAAATTTAACAATAAATTAAAAAAAAAAGAGGGTTGGCACCATTATTCCATGTCATTTACAACTTCACCGTGTCCTTGAACAAGTTTCCTCATCTATTTTGAGTCAGTTTTCTCACTAGTGGTAAAAGAGGAAAATCTATGCTTACAAAGTTAGGATCTGCAAAGCACATAATTTAGCTGTGCCTGAGGCACATAGGAAATTGATGACACACTTGGGTGCTATAACAGTAGAGCTTTTAATTTTAATTCTTGTATTTAAATATGACAATTATGCTTTAGTAGTGCCAATGCCACAAACACAATAAATGTAACTGCACACATAATACTTTACTGATAGGTATATTTCAAAAGTTGGGACCATTATTCCATGCCATATACAACTTCATTTAGACTTCAATTCCATAAGATAAATATGGAACACAACTTTCAGTATACGATCAGACTAGTTTATGAGAAAATTAAATTTGAGACAGAAACAGCTCATAGCTAAGTGGCTGATTTTAGGGGTTGGTAATCAACTCTGGAGTACGTTGGTCTTGGTTTGAATCTTAATTATTGAGTTCTGTGACTCAGTTTTCTATTTTTCAAATTCAATAAATTATATATTAGATATCTAGTAATTACTGCTATACTACTGTGGTTACCACTGGATCAAAATGTGTATCAAGTGTTTAGAATTTTTGACAAAAGTAGCAGAGGCTATAATGAAATTTTAAACAGCACCATTGGGAGACAGACCACCTTATTCCAAATCCTGGCTTTGCCACTTTCTATTAAGTGACCTTGGTTATTATTTAAACCCTCTGTGCCTTATCTTCTTCATTAGCCTATGAGACTATTAGTTACCTAGCTCAGAGGGTTGTTGAGATTAAACCAACTGTAGCCAGTACCTAGAAAATGCAGCTGAAGTGATAGTTGTAATTACTGTCACACAGTGCCTATCCTGGCATACAGAAGGCTCTCAGCCAGTGTAGCAATATGAGGAATGTCTGGAAAAAAATGCAGCTATTGCCAGTATAATAATGGTTACATGGCTGGATACTTTCTCAACAACCCTCATTATGTTGCCTTGGATTTTTTTACCTAGTAAATTATGTACTATTGTTTTTAAAAATGTTAATGTCCATTAAATTTTTCTAAATGTAAAACTCAACCCATTTCTCATTTAGAAGTGCAGCGGCAGTTTTAATTTTATACAAAAACACACTTTTTGAGGCTGAAGCAAATCTGTTTTTTGGTTTTTTTTTGAAGATTTATTTTATTGTTTTTGACAGATACAGAGAGAGACAGAGAGGAAGAGGGCCAAGAGCAGTCTTCATAGTTGAACCTCATCAGCTTTCAACATGGTTTCATTCCACACAGGTGGACAGGGGCCTCCTGCATGGGAGGTATGCCCCCTTGAGCCAGGGGCTGAACTGGGGGGTGAGAACCTAACTGGAGGCCGCCTGCATGGGAAGTACACCGCAGTTCAGCATATGGGTCCTCATGGGCCGGGGCAGGGATTCAATCCCTGGTCCCCAGGACTGCAAAGCAAGTGCTTAACCCACTGAGCCATCCCGGCTTCCCTGTGATGGTTTTCAATGTGAAAATAAAGTATTAAAGCTGTACTTCAAGATATTTCAACAGAACTCATCTCTAACCCTAATGTAACAATATATATGACGATCAGTATTTACTAATTTTTTTTCACCTGTAGGAATGTTACAGTTCCTAGGATTTGAAATTGCGAGTTATTTTGGGGTAAACATTGTAGCCCAAGTGGCTGGACAAACAGGAAATAAGTTAAAAAGATACTTAACACTAGATTCCAGTAGAATCTTAAACCAACCACTCTGGAATTTCCTGATCAATACCAGTGAGGAATGAAGTGCTACATTTCCAGACCTGGACCATAAACCCTCCTAGGATTCTCTATGGAGTGGGCTCCAAGAATCCAAAGAACAGTGAAGTTACAAGCTTGTCCAACCTGTGGCCCAATACAAATTTGTAAACTTTCTTAAAACATGAGATTTCTTTGCATTTTTTTATCTCATCAGTCATTGTTGGTAAATTTTGTGTGGCCCACAGAAACTAAAAGGTTTCCGTGTTGCACACCCCTGGGCAACAAGATGGGAGTTTGGGATCTTAAATAATGGTAGGGGATGCCTTCCCAACTTGCATTGGACTGCAAAATTGTGAAAAGTAACATACACATGGCTACCTTTTGAAGTTTCAATAGCCTTGGAAGTCCTAACTCCTCAAACCTTTGGAATGTTAAAACTGGGCAAAATAACCTTTGTACTGGGCCTAAAGCAGAAATGCATTCCAGACAACTGTTTGCAAAGTTAAAAAAGCAGACTTGACTACAAGACTAAAATCTAACATTCTTTAGAATTAGCATGTTAGCTTATTTACACCCATAGAAATTTCTGTTCATGTAATTATTCTCCTTCCCTTTCTCAAATCCACTGCCCTCACCTAATTGAAACACTATTTGGGTTTCTGCCTAAATCAATCAATGTAAAGTAACTTTGACAAAAAAAAAAATCCATGAAAAGTAACCTCACAGGGTGATCTGATCATAAATTCATAACAGGGAAGGAGGGTCATAGTGGTCATGCCTCAGGTATATAACTTTAGTAAAAGGCTTATCTTTGCCTTAAGCAAGCTCTGTACATTATGTCTGTGCATCCAGATAGGTTGACACTAATGAAATGTCTCTTTTCAGACCCCTCCTTGTTTAGTGGACCACCCTCAAGAGAACATATAGTGATAACTATTTTGTAACCCAAACCTTTCTTCCACCTTAATCTTCCTTAGTACCCTCCTTACTCTCAAATGTGTTTAAAGGAACTGCAAACTCCCATCCTGGGAAACATTTGAGATCTTGCTCTCTGGCATATGTCATCAGTTTGACTTAAAACACTTAAAATAAAATGTAAGTGGGGTAAAGCTAAATTCAATGTGAAAACTGAAAGCCTTGTTTCCTAGAATCCTTGGCAGGTTACTTGAAAAAAGGAAAAAAGTATAAACTAGAGGAATCTAAAACCATCTTATATTACTAAATAAAAATTAACCATTTACTTATATATTTTTATTTGGAAATGTTTTTATCAGTACAGTGAACCTAGATTTTAAGAGATACTGGATGTCATCACTTTGGATATCATTAGTTTATTACAAAAGAGATATATGTAAATTATTTACATGATGAGATTTCACAACTTCAGTGGAATGGGGCAGCTTCATGTGATGCCATTTCAACAGTGATTTATTTCAGTCTACATACTTTCCAAGAATGTCGCCATCTCTAAATAAGAAATAATCCTGAAAATAGAAAAACCATTAGTTAAGAAAAAAATAGCAAATACCCAAATTCTTTTTAAAATTATTAAGCTTACATACCTTTTCGTCTAGAACTACTTTGGTGCCTCCATATTCTGGAAGAAGAACTTTATCTCCAACTTTCACACTAACTGGTTGAATCTCTCCACCCTGAAGAAAATAAGAGTATTTATTAGCAAAGACATTTAGTTCACCAAACATTTACCAGTACACCGAACTTGTACTAATCATATGGGCTCGTGCAAATTAACTGTTAAAAAATGACTTGGTAGTGGAACTGATGTGTAAAAGTTTGTTATACTGAGAAATCTAACTTAACCCAATTTTTAAATAAATATTAACATAACCTATGCACTGTTTGAAATAGACCCAATTTTTAAAACCAAGTACACATAGTCATGGTTAACATCAGCATACAAAAATTTTTAAGAAAAAGTTCCTGAATTTGAAACATGTCTTTTGAAATTCAATTGCCGTTTCTCCAAAATACAGATTTGGGGAGAGGGATAGAAGCATCCACTCCTCAAAGGCTTCCTATTCCTGACTCTAAGATAGCTAGCTCCTTGCTAGAACGTCCTCTAATGTAATGGAACAATGCAATTAACATATTTGACACCAAGGGCATTTACTGAGTATTCGACTGACACTTTCAGAGTTCTGAGGTCTAACTGGTTAATTGGAGACCATCTGGAAGTGTAGTCCAGGGGAAGCCGGGATGGCTCAGTGGGTTAAGAAGCGCAGGGGACCAGGAATCAAATCCCAGCCCGCCCAAGCGCAACCATATGCTGAACTGGGAGCTCCCCCAGTTCAGTTCTCTCTCTGTCTCTGTATCTCTATCTCTCTCTCTCTGTCAAAAATAAATAAAAATATACATTAAAAAAAAAAGAGTAGTCCAACTCACTCCTTTCATAGGTATGCCAAGTAATATGAAAGTGGTTAAAGGACTAGGACAGTTTCAGTGTTAAAGGTTAGACCAAGAGTGCAAATTAACCCTTCAATTCTTAAAGCTCCCACGAATTATCTTCAAGCGTATTTCCTGTTTTCTCAAAAAATCAGAGGCAATTTTATTTTACAACCATTTTTATTAATGAGATTATACATAATTTAAGTAGGGAATGATCTTGAAAATAAACTCTTAAAAGTCTACTTTTAATAACATCCAAGAATCCCACCCCCCATTTACTTCACATTAAAAAATTGTCCATTTTAGCCGCCATTTACCTTTCCTTTAGAGCCTGCTCCAACAGCTACTACTGTTGCTTGCAATACTTTCCCTTGAGATTTTTCTGGAAGCATAATGCCTCCTTTGGTTACAGTTTCCGCAGCACTTCTTTCAACTAATACTCGGTCAAAGAGGGGGAGAAACTTTCTAAAAGCCTGTCCTGCCTGTAAGAGAAAATGTTCGAAACGAAACCAGTATGTACTTAAATTATGAACATACAATGCAATCGTAAATTTTACGTATCAAACACATGTGGCTTTCAAAAGTAAAGCCTTAACTCAGATTATTCATTCACAAAACTTATTTGAATACTCTGCTCTATATCCAGAGTTAACTTCCAATTCCCTACGTGTGATAAGGGCCGTTGCTGCTCCTCTGGTCAGCAGCCAGACGAGCTTTATTCCAAGGTCACATATTTTTCTTCGTTAGATTTGCCTGGAAATGTTCGGTATACACTGCAGTCAATCTCTCCGCCCAAGACCATGCTTTTTCTTACATTACACACCGAGGGCCCTGCAGGAGAAGCGGGTCGGCCGCCGCACGTGCGCCTGGGTTCCCGCCCCCTAGTCCCCACGCCCGCCACAGAAGCGCGTGCAAAGAGCCCTCGGCAGAGAAAAAAGGTCGGCGGGACCTACCCCCGTCCAGGTTTCCAGCTGATGCTAGTCCCAGAGTAACGCCTACCCCCTCCTACTAGGCCCACGAAGGCTGTGCGGGCTCTCCGTGCACCTCAGGCCGACCTGGACCCACCGGCCTCCAGCCCACCCGAGGCTCACCATGACTGCAGCAGCAGCAGTTCCTACTCCGCTCTCGCACTGCGGCCCACACGGAGAGAAATGCAGTCCGCTCCTCTGAACACGTGAACTTGGAGGAGGGGGAAAAAAAAAAAAAAACCGCTTGGCGCGCAGGCGCGCTCGCCCCCGCCCCACCGCGAGAGAGGGTGGGCAGAGCAGCGCGCGCCCCGATTCGTCCCGCGGGCTCTGCGCAGGGCACTGACGCGACGACCAGGAGGCGGAAGAAAAGAAGAGCTCTTTCTAGGCTTTTCTAGGCCGTTTGCCGAGGTGAAAGTCCCAGCCCTTCACCGCCTCCCGGAAATGACGCGATTTGACTCTTGACCCACAGAGGGAGCGTGGCTCCCCGGAAAGTTCTGGAACCGAGCTCAGCCCGGGAACTAGCTTAAACCGGCTGCAGAGGGCTGAGCCCGCTGGCCCGGCCGGGCCCCAGCAGGGAGGGGCGGGGCTGGCGGGGGAGTGCGCAGATTGCCGGGCCGGGCCGGGGTGGGAGGTGTCCGCACACGCTGCGCCGCGGGGCGGGGGAACCGCGGAGGGAGGGGACACGGTCTCTTTGCCGTGTGCGCCCTGCACTCTGTCCCTCACTCGCCGCCGACGGCCTGCCTCGCCGCTGCACGCCCTGCTGCTGCCCCACAGGTATGCGGCCGCCCCGCACCATACCACCCAGGCGCCTCGGACCATGGAGCCTGCCTTCCCACCTTGAAGTCCGGCCTGAGTGGGTCTGCAGGAAAGAGCCAGGGCTTCCTCCCCACAGTGCCACAGGCCGGGGCCGGCGGGCCCAGGCCTGGCGGATCCATGCGAGGGATCATCACGTGCTGCTTGGCTCTCTGGCCGGGGCAGGGCTCTGGAGGGAGGGCTTTTCCAGGAGTGCGCGTGGAGTCCGGGGAGTGTAATTCACCTAGGACTTACAACGCAGCCCACCCCTGGCCGACTGCAGGGTTCCGGGGAGGGTAGACCCAGCCGCGTGCAGACTGCCTTTGGCCCGGTAGATTGAATGGGGTACGGTTCATCCACCATTGACCTTGCTTGGGGCGTCTGGATGAAAAGACACGTGGGTCCGCGGCCCCCAGCATCGCGGCCTAGCCAACTGCTCTGATACAGTAACCCCCATTGGATACATGAAGACACATTTACTAAGCAAATTTTTGCAATGTAAGGAATATTTTTACTCCCCCGGCCACCGGATTTACAACCAGCCCCCTTTCTTGCAAACTTGGTTTCTCGGGCACATTTAGAGTGGTTTTGCTCTGAAGGCTATTTTAGCGGTAAAAGATTAACTCGTTTTTAGCGTCAGGGGTAGGTAGCCAGGGGGAAGATGGGGGTGTGTGTGCCTTGTGCTAGTGTTACAGGTCAGGCGTGGGGGCAGCTCTTTCAAGCAAGCTTACGCTAGTATCTGGTGTTCTGAAGCTGTGGCACGGTGTAGTTGCTGGCTGAGGTCAGCCCAGCTCATGACTAACATTTGTTCTGTTGCACAGGTGTCGTGTTGTAACGCACCTGGGGTAATGCTTCTATTGATATACTGAAGATATGCTTATTTCTCCCCTTCCCAGAAATGCTTCGATTACACGAAATCCTTCGCCAGATTAGGCCAGTGTCCAGAGTACTGGCACCTCATCTCACTCGGGCTTATGCCAAAGATGTAAAATTTGGTCCAGATGCTCGAGCCTTAATGCTTCAAGGTGTAGACCTTTTAGCTGATGCTGTAGCCGTTACTATGGGGCCAAAGGTATCAGTATTCTTATTTTGTTGTAATTTACAATATTCTTCATTAAGGAATAATATTTTACTGATGGCAGATACTACAGTGAACTGTAGAATAGTACGTGGGTGTCTGTTTTTGAGAGAACCCAGTTTACATGAGTTCCACATAATGGGTTCATCTTTTTCTTTTGCTTATATGATGGCATTAAAACGTAAACTGCTTTTGCCACATTTGTGAAATTTTTTTTTTGTACAATGATTGTGTGATATAATCCAGTGGCAGCTCATAGCTCAAGATGGATCCTTACTCAAAGAATCAATCTTGCTTGCCTGCTTGAATTAAATATTGGATTCTTTCCCAGTGGTTAGTCTGGAATATAGAGGGAAGAAGGTAACTTACCTTCTATAATAACTAAGGTATGTGCTTGTAGGTATTAGTTTTACCTATTTTTTTTTCCGTCTCTATGTGCTTTTTTTCCAAAGCACATTTAAAATTTTAAGTCTCATTTAACATGGAGAAATTGGTGAATGAGAGGTAGTAAATAATTTGAGGAGGCCTTTAAAGACTGTGCACAGTCAAGCATTGCTTCATTTCAGGTTGAAAACAACTCAGATGTCAAAGTGATCTGTATAAAATGTGACATTTGTGTGCCTCTTAAGTAGCAATTTTGGTTTAATTCATAAGTTGCCAGTAAGTACTCTTTGCACCATATTTGAGATTTAATATTGAACCCTGGAAGAGTATACTGTGCTTGCCTTGCTGTTAGTATTTTAGTAACTAAGTTTTCATTTTACGTCCAGAGATAATAGGCACTGGATAAAACTTATATGAAGAATAAACTGGAATTTCATTATAATCTACTAAATTGGTATTGGTTTATCTGTTCTTGTTTTATAGAATATCTTTTAGCCTCTAGGTTTTTTTTATATCATAGTACCTCATCCAAAGTTACATACTTGGCAACAGGTCATTTTTGTCTGTAAACTAAGAACAACATCAATGAACTTGGCCTTGAGATTCATTTTGCAGATCTGATTTTTAAAAATAACTTACGTTGAGGCTTTCAAGTAACTGCCCTATTGTTAAAACTGCTCATTCTGTTTTTAAGCTAACTAGTAGTACTTTATGCATTTCTGTAACAATTTTTTTCCTCTGCAATTGTAGGGAAGAACAGTGATTATTGAACAGAGTTGGGGAAGTCCCAAAGTAACAAAAGATGGTGTAACAGTTGCAAAGTCCATTGACTTAAAAGATAAATATAAAAATATTGGCGCTAAACTTGTTCAAGATGTTGCCAATAATACAAACGAAGAAGCTGGGGATGGCACCACAACTGCTACTGTACTGGCACGTGCTATCGCCAAGGAAGGCTTTGAGAAGATTAGCAAAGGTGCTAATCCAGTGGAAATCAGGAGAGGTAGGAATGTCTTTTCATTGTCCATACAGTGTTTTGAACAGTCTATTAAATTATATTAAAAAGTTAATTCTTATTTCTCTTAAAAATTGAGTATTTCTTCAGCAAATATCCTGGCTGTGTATATGATGAAGGAGGGAAATGTGACTCTCCCCTCCAAAAGCCTGCAGTTTATTGGAAGATACAGAATGTACTATGTACCTTGAAAATAGTAAACTTGTGGGAATTAGAGCAGAGAAATTAATATGGTTTTGATGTTTTATGTTTTATTTTAGTTCAAGGCTGGGCAAGACAATGTGGACCACCAAGCAATTTTGGGTGACAGCTTGAATTAAGAAAAAGTGTCATATTGGACACCATGTTACACCACATTATTCAAGGTCTAGCGGCTAGGCAGCTAAATGTAAAAGAAATATTTTTCACACAAACATGTATAGCTAGAGGCGAGAATTGGCTCTTTATGGCTTTATGTACTTATGCAAGTGAAAATAAATAGCTAGTGGACCTGAACACTTGGGAATAAATTAGAAGTATCCTTTTCCCAGAAAAAGCCTGCCCAAGCTTACTCTTAATTATTTGGAAAGTAGGGCTTAACAAGAAACAGAATCACCTAGGATGCCACAGGTTATTTTTAATCACTTTTTCTTACCTCTTCATGGCACATACTATATTACTGGTCTGCAGCTTGTTTATTGTTTATTTTGGGGAGCTAGACTGCAATTTATAAAGATCTGCTCTCCAGCAGATAGTGATACAGACTTGAATCCTGTCATTGTTAATTTATTAGCTGTGTACTAAGACTCGGTTTTCCTATCTTGAAAATGGAATTGCCATGCATTTCTAGGGCATGTTATAGGAGTCTCACAGGCACCATGTGAATAACAATGTAAAGATTACTATCTAAAGAAAGTCATTGTTAATACACATCTTGCTTTAGATTTTTTTTCTTGAAGTCCCAATTGAACAAAATGGGGTTCTCATAAAATCCATATTGTGTTGGCTGTTGACTGCTAAAACAAATATTTTGTTAATTATAACAACATTAAATGAGAACATTTTGGATAATTAAAACCTGCAGGGGCATAGCTACAGAAATTCCTTATCCTTGAGAATAGTATTCCTTGTTGAAAGTAAGGTATTGTCATCTACTTTGGTCCTTTCTCTGTGTCATTCACTTGAGGGTAGAAGTGTTGGGGTGACCCTGTTGGAAACATGTGACATGATTGGATTGGGAATGAGTTAAACAGAATGAATTGAATGGTGAGATTCTTGAAATTGTAGACCTCAATTTTTTTCTTAGTCTAGTTTGCAAAATAATTTTGGCATTGTGGGCCTATTAAAGTCCCTATTTTAGTGCATGCCATCCAACTCCATGTGATTTGGAAAAGTACTGGCCCAGAGCTAGTGTGTAGGCTATTCAGGCATGAAAACATTTATATAAATCAAAATTTTTACATGACATGGAGTCATAAGCAGTATAATGGCATTTATTCTTGACCCAGGTGTGATGTTAGCTGTTGATGCTGTAATTGCTGAACTTAAGAAGCAGTCTAAACCTGTGACAACCCCTGAAGAAATTGCTCAGGTAAGGATTTTTCATATTTTATGGTAAAAAAAAAAAGTAACAGCATGATTTTATTCCATACTCACATACCAGTGTTAAAATAACAATACTACCCAATCACTAACATTGGAAGCATTTTTCTTGTGATATGAGTCTTAATGGACTGCCATTTAAGTTCTACGTGCTGAGTTAAATTCATTTGTATATAGGAAAAAAATGTTCTCTAGTCATTGTCAAAATCCATAATTTTTATCATGTAATATCGACTCCTTTGCGAAGGGGAAAAAAGTAATGGGGTCAGCCTTTTTTTTTTTATTATTGTTTTGTTGTTTGAAAGAAGAATTGCATGTAGCCCCTGTTGTCAGACCCATGGATGCATTATTTTGGAAGATATTAGGAAAAGGAAGGGAAGTTGGTTGAGGACACTAGCCTTACCTTTTAATCTGGAAAAGTAAATTGATTATTTCAGGTTGCTACGATTTCTGCAAACGGAGACAAAGAAATTGGCAACATCATTTCTGATGCAATGAAAAAGGTTGGAAGAAAGGGCGTCATCACAGTAAAGGCAAGTGTGTTTTTAATGAGGTGTCTAATAATTAAAACGAGTTTTCCAAATAAATATTGTTTTATTCTTTTATGTGTAATATAGCACCTGTAATAGAACTGAGTGCTTAATGTGTTTTGTGTGGATTTTTTGCTGTCAGAAAATTCTTATAGCTGTAAAATTAATTCACATAAGCATTTTTGAAATTTTTACACAAGTGGAGTTGGATGCCCTGGGACATTTACATACTCCTACCTGGATCCCTTATGAGTGGAGTCTCTTTGTTAACCTGATCTATAATTACAATCTTTGTGTTTATTTACTGGAATTCATACAACTAATTCTTTGACTTTCCGCAGGATGGAAAAACACTGAATGATGAATTAGAAATTATTGAAGGCATGAAGTTTGATCGAGGTTATATTTCTCCATACTTTATTAATACATCGAAAGGTAAAAGGAAACTCATAACTGAAATATTTTTTTAAAGTATTATTTGTTGGTGACATACCTCTAAAAATATAAATTCATGTTTCAAAAAAGTTAATGTATATGAGAAATGAAAGAAGAAAAACATGAATTTATCAGTCACTTTAAAATATACTAGAACATTAATTCATAGCCTTTTCATTTAAATGCAGACATTTTTCAGAATATCAGTGTTCTAAAGTTTGGGGGATGCTGGGATGGGTCAGCGGGTTGAGTGCTTGTCTTGCAGCCCCGGGGTCTGGGATCAAGTCCCTGCCCCCAGCCATGTGGACTCATATGCTGAACTGGGGTATGCTCCCAGTTCGGTTCTCACTGGGGCGAGCTCTATGTGGGAGGCCCCTGGCCCAGGCCTCTCGTGCCCACCTGTGGAATTAAACTATGTAGAAAACCAATGACGTGCAACAATGGAGACTGCTCTGGGCCCTCCCCCTTCTCTGTCAAAAACAATAAAACTAAATCTTAAAAAAAAAAGTTAGTTTGAAATGTTCTTTGTTTTTGCAGGTCAGAAGTGTGAATTCCAAGATGCCTATGTTCTATTGAGTGAAAAGAAAATTTCTAGTGTACAGTCCATTGTACCTGCTCTTGAAATTGCCAATGCTCACCGTAAGCCCTTGGTCATAATTGCTGAAGATGTTGATGGAGAAGCTCTAAGTACACTTGTTTTGAATAGGTAATAGGCAATGATAATTCGTTTACTTTTCTTAGTTCAGTTGTAATGGATTTGTCTTTTTGAGGGGGCCCCAAAGTCCTTAATATTTTGTGTAACTTTCTCATAACAGGCTAATTTTATATGTGGTGTCTTTTTCTATGTTTTGTAAGCAAGTTTTTTTTGGAAAAAATTTTTTCTGGAAAAGTATATCAGGGTAAGCTGGGATGACTCAGCGGGTTAAGTGCTCGCTTTGAAGCCCCGGGGACCAAGGACCGAATCCCGGTGCCAGCCCATGCGGACCCATATGATGAACTGGGGTGTGCTTCCCACATGGGAGGTCCCCAGTTTGGTACTCGGCCCCCCCCTCCCCCGGTTCAGTCCCTGGCTTGAGGGGGTGTGCCTCCTATGAGGGAGCCCCCAGCCCAGTTCCCGCCCTGTGTGGCCCCTACCCACCTATGGAACAAAACCACGTTGAAAACTGGTTGAAAACTGATGACGTACAACTGTGGAGACTGCTCTGGGCCCTCCACCCTTCTCTCTGTCTCTGTCAAAATCAATAAATCTTAAAAAAAAAAGAAAAGGATTAAGGTATATCAGAAGCGAGATTTTCTATTATAATGGAAATGAATAAGTGAAATAGCAGGTATGTATATTAGAGATTACATACATAGGGTTGACCCAAAAGTTCTGAGTTTTCTTATCCTGGAATGTTTGTTATATTGGTTGCTTTTAGAGTTATATAAAAACCTTAAAGATTGTGAAATAAAAAAAAATGGGGCTATAAAACTTTCATTGAACCATTTTACTTGTTACTAAAAAGTTGAGATACCTGATTTACTCAGCATATCATTAGAGCTTATCTACTTTTTACTTGGTTCCTTAATAAAATAGACCAGTTCTGTTTTGGGTTGGTATATCCCTTTTGTTCTACAATCTGGTCTCAAATGGACATTTCTTGTATATTACAAGTATTCATTACATGCTCAAGTTGCAGTTGAGCTTAATGCTATTATCAGCAGTATTGACATTTATAAAGGAACTACCGGTAAAGAACACTGCTTGCTCAAACTTAATCTAATAAATGGAACCCTTTAATAATTTATTCTGATTTTTCACAATTGTATTTAACTTTAATGTTTTTTTGCTTACATTAACATTTTTGCTCCTGGGTCCAGATACTGGCAAATAAAGTAGTTTCCTAGGTAATATAAGTTGTCAAAACTTGAGAACTAGACAGGCATTTTTATTACGGTAACCCTTTCCAGTCCAATGTCAGTACTTTTCCTCTTCTGCTCCAATGTCGGATGATGGCCAACATCGTGAAAAAGAAAATAAATCACCATTTATGTTCATATTATGTTTTTCTCCTTTCAAACTATAGTATAGTAATAGAAATCCACTGACCTCTTTCCTGGCCATAATAAATTGGAGTTGTGGGGGATTCGGGTTGCATAAAAATTGGATTGGAAAGGGTTAAATTTAAATCTTATTAATTACTGTTCTTAATAGGCTAAAAGTTGGTCTTCAGGTTGTAGCAGTCAAAGCTCCAGGTTTTGGTGACAACAGAAAGAACCAGCTTAAAGACATGGCTATTGCTACTGGTGGTGTGGTAAGTATAATAAATATGTTGATTTACAGAATGTTATGCATACTTCCGGGTCTAAAATTTATAGGTAGAATTTATATTTTTCACAATCGGATACTACCATCTGAACTGTTTATTTACTTAATCTGCGCTTTGTTGGATGTTTGGGAGGTGGCAGAGGGATTAAGTAGTGCTTGCAGTTTCTTTTCTACCTTGTGATAAGCTTATTGACTAACCTGTTTTCAAGAATATAGTAAAAAGACAGGATTTAATAATTTAAGCCTAGGGTCCAGTCTTGGTTCCACCAAAAGTGTGACCTTGGATAAGTTTCTCAAGTTTATACTTTCTTCAATAAAACTAGTATTGTGGATTAAGTGACAAGTTAAAAAATCACTTAAAGGCTATATTCAGTGGTCTTGAAGTCTTATATTTCAAAGAAATAATAGTATTAAAATAGGCATGTCCAACCTGTGGTCCAGGGTGGCTTTGAATGAGGCCCAACACAAATCTTTAGAATGATATTTTTTTTGTGATGGTTTTTTTTTTTTTTTAGCTCATTGGCTATTAGTATATTTTATGTGTGGCCCAAGTTAGTTCTTCAATGTGGCCAAGGGAAGCCAAAAGGTTGGACACCACTGTATTTATTACAAGATGTTTCTTTTCATCAGAATACCTGCATGATATATTAATAAGCTTTTGGTATAATGAAAAAACTAACCTGAAATACATTCGTTTTTTAATGTTTCTGTAGGTGTTTGGAGAAGAAGGGTTGACTCTAAATCTTGAAGATATTCAGCCTCATGACTTAGGGAAAGTTGGAGAGGTCATTGTAACCAAAGATGATGCCATGCTCTTGAAAGGAAAAGGTGAAAAGGCTCAAATTGAAAAGCGTATACAAGAAATCATTGAGCAGTTAGATACTACAACTAGTGAATATGAAAAGGAAAAACTAAATGAACGTCTGGCAAAACTCTCTGATGGAGTAGCTGTGCTGAAGGTACAATTCATTCTTGGTCGGTTCCTGAGCCCAAGAATGATTTTGTTTCTGTGGTATTCCCCAGTAGTACCCTGTAACTGTTCATGAAATTAACTTCATCATGGAAATACATAAAATTTATTGAAGTATTCCTTAAAACCAGGATTGAACTTGTAGTGGGGGGAGTTGCTGTGAAAAAGTATTTTTTTACAATCAGTTTGGAATCTTAACTTTTGTGGTACATTAAACTCACCCTATTAGCTGTTTAATCATGTAATCATTTATAACAAACGGTCAACTGTTTTTATTGTTTAAGTAAACTAGGTGCTGGTGGCTCTTGGCAGTCAGCAACTTTCAATGTAGAAGCCATACTAACTGGAATTCTTTTAATCTTCAGGTTGGTGGAACAAGTGATGTTGAAGTGAATGAAAAGAAAGACAGAGTAACAGATGCCCTCAATGCTACACGAGCTGCTGTTGAAGAAGGCATTGTTCTGGGAGGGGGTTGTGCCCTGCTTCGCTGCATTCCAGCCTTGGACTCGCTAAGTCCAGCTAATGAAGATCAAAAAATTGGTAAAAAGTTACCTTAAAAATGAGTTTATTTGCTGCCTGCTTGTAGTCTTTGTTAGAATAATGTTGTTTCCCAACATTGGAACAATAAATGGAACAACAGATCACAAAGTGATTTCCAGAATAACAAAAGTACAATACTGATGTCAAAGAGAAATGAAAAGATATATCATACGTTTCAGGGAAATGATTTGACCTGTGGTTTTTTGACCTGTGGAATTTTTTTTTGTATCAGTACTCTCACAAGTGTGATTATTTACAAAAGAAAGAAGTAAAATAAATTAGCTAAAATATATTTTCTTCATAGGCATAGAAATTATTAAAAAAACACTCAAAATTCCTGCAATGACCATCGCTAAGAACGCAGGTGTTGAGGGATCGTTGATAGTTGAGAAAATTATGCAGAGTTCCTCAGAAGTTGGCTATGATGCTATGGTTGGAGATTTTGTGAACATGGTGGAAAAAGGAATCATTGATCCAACTAAGGTAGGTGATCCCTTTCTAAAAATTCTTTCAATAACTCTTCAGTAAGTCTTACTCATTTTTACTAAGTAAAAAGTATTTTATCACTTTTTTCCTAGGTTGTGAGAACTGCTTTATTGGATGCTGCTGGAGTGGCCTCTCTGTTAACTACAGCAGAAGTCGTCGTCACAGAAATCCCCAAAGAAGAGAAAGACCCTGGAATGGGCGGAATGGGTGGAATGGGAGGAATGGGAGGTGGTATGGGAGGTGGCATGTTCTAATTCCTGGAATAGTGCTTTACTCTTATTGAGAACTG
>PVKE010038030.1:0-15629 GCA_004027555.1 Craseonycteris thonglongyai
AGAACACAGTGTAGCTTCGGGTACAGAACATGTATAATTTGCATGCATAAAAAGCCTGCTTGGATTGGCTGAGTTAGAGAGGCGGTCCGAGCAGCCTTGCAGTGATTGGTGCGGGATCGAGTTGGAAAATTCATTTAGCGGCATATCCAGACGATTTTCGGGATCGAGTTGGAAAATTCGTTTAGCGGCATATCGAGACATTTTTTGGGATATACTCGGCGTATAAGACGACCCCCAATTTTCGGTTGACTTTTTTTCATTTCAAAAATCGTCTTATACACCGGAAAATACGGTATTCTTAAATTGGTCTTCACTTTTATCCCTAGAGTTTTGTGTACAGAAACTATTTCTAGAGCAGGGGTGTCCAATTTTTTTGCTTCCCTGGGTCACAGTGGCAAAAGTACACAGAAGAATTGTCTTGGACCACACAAAATATACTAACACTAACAATAACTGATAAGCTACAAAAAAAAACAAAACCAAAAACTCATGTTTTAAGAAAGTTCATGAATTTGTGTTGGGCCACCTTCAAAGGCATCCTGGGCCACGTATGACTTATGTGTCCAAGCCAGGCTGCATCCTTCTGGCTACTAAAAGAGTCTTTTTCCTTTACCTACCTGTTTATTCCTATATTCTAGATTTGTATTAGACTAAAGAAAATTTCCTTTTGATTTTTTCTAGACTTGAAAATGATGTTAAATAACCAGCTCAAGTGGGTTCTCAAAGCCACATGGTCCTATACAAAAACCAAGATTAAAGGAAAATACTATAAATTCAGTTAAAGTGATGGAAAATAAACGCCAGCCTTCCTTTCTGGGACGTAATTGTAATTATTTCATGCTAAGAGTATTGGAAATGTAGTTCTTCAGTGCTTTTATTGAAATACGTACAGCTTGTACCTATCTGTAATTAAGTATTTTATTCAGCTACATTTATTATCATGTTTGAGACCTATCTTGTTTTTTCTTTTCCTTTTTCTACCTCCTTAAGGCTTGTTTGTTAAAGTATGATTGATTAGATTGATATATTGCTCCTCTAAGTTATCAGGATGGAAAAGAACTCACAGTTGCTGAGTATGTATTATATATCAGGCAGCAATTTACATCGTCTAACTTACTTATTACATTTTTCTTAAGAAGTAGTTATGCTTAGTACACTTTACTGATGAAGAAAAATGATTTGTAATTTGTTTACGGTCACAAAGCTAGCAAATGGTGGATCTGAGCACAAATATTTTTGACTTTTCTATATTCCTATTCACTGCATGGACTTTTTGGAAGCACTGCCTTTACTCAAAGGAATAAGTCAAATGGGAGAAATATGAGATGCTACAGAAGGATGGACAGGGAGTAGATTTGGTCATCTTGTGTCCACCCAACTCAAACATGCCAATGGTTTTCTGTTTTCGTCTAGAAAATGTTGGGCTAGAGTCTAGTCAAAACCCTTGGGAAGACTGGAGAAGTGTGGTAGAATCTCTTAAACTACACATATGATGATGAATATTTATTGGAAAAATACTTTGGAGAAAGATTATTTACTATAAGTCCTGGGTATATACCAAACCTCTAGAAATATTTAAAGCATTAGCCAAGCCAACAACTTTTATTCCTAACAGATTGGTTTAGTGAAATGAGATGCATGATAAATTTGAGCAACACACATACCCTCTCGGAGTCCGCATTCTTTATCTGTAAAATAGAAGTAATAAGCATAATGCTCCAAGAGATTGAGGTATCACAGGAAAGAATGGAAGCAGAAATGCTTTGAGAACTATAACTACATATGCATCATTGTATATGGCAATAAGTAAATACCTAAATGGAAATCACAGTGAATTGAACAGAAAAAGAAAAATTTTTTAAAGATTTATTTTTATTGATTTTTGACAGAGAGAAACAGAGACAGAGACAGAGAGAAGGGGGGAGGGCCCAGAGCAGTCTCCATAGTTGACATTAGTTTTTCATATAGTTTCACTCCACAGGCAGGCACAGGGCTGCGCAGGGCAGGAACTGGGTGGGGAGCCTCCCACATAGGTCCCGGCAAGAACTGAACTGGGGGCACATCCCAGCTCAGCATGTGAGTCCGCATGGGCCGGGGCCGGGATTCGATCCTCGGTCCTCGGGGCTTCAAAGCGAGCTCTTAACCTGCTGAGCCATCCCAGCTTTCCCTAGAAGAAAATTTTATAATTCACGTAAGTTTTGATCACAGAGTCATGTTTTTACATCAATGGAAAAGTTAAAGATTCATTTACCCCAGAGTTCTTGTTTTATTGCTTGGGAGACCCCAGGTATAGTCTGACCTCTTTGGAACAGATATGAGCCTGAAATATTTTGATAATTTAGATTTTACAGTGAATTGGATGTGATAATTGAGTGAGATCTTAATTTAGTTCCCTTTTGCTAGAAATCTCAGTAGTCTTTTGGAATGGTGTCCCAACCATATGCTTTATCATCTTCCTTGAATATTTCATATCATAAATAAATTAATCCTCACCTACTAAGGTGCTTGCCATTGTTAGATGCGAAATACGTAAAACCCCTGATCTCCCAAAGCTTATACTTCAATCAGAGATGTAGGCAATTATAGCACAAGGTGATATGTATTTGAATAGTGGAAATTAAAAAGTGTTATGGGAGCACACAAAAGAAAGATTTAGTCAAACATTTTTTTTTAAAGATTTATTTTATTGCTTTTGATAGAGACAGAGAGATGGAGACAGAGAGAGGGGGAGGGTTCAGAGCAGTGTCCATAGTTGTACATCATCAGTTTTTAACATGGTTTTCATTCCACACAGGTTGGTGGGGGCCGCACAGGGTGGGAACGGGGCTGGGGGCCTCCCACATGGGAGGCACGCCCCCTCGAGCCAGGGGCCAAATTGGGGGGCAAGAACCAAACTGGGGGCCTCCTGCATGGGAAGTTCACCCCAGTACAGCTTATGGGTCCGCACAGGCCGGGGCCGAGATTCGATCCTCAGCCCCTGGGTCTGCAAAAATGAGTGCTTAACCTGCTGAGCCATCCTGGCAACCCCAAACATTTCTTTAACATTTAATTAAATGTTTCTTTAAATTAAAACAATAACAACGTAGTGTGAAAACTCCCATAAGGGACCATGAATACTTTTTTATGGAAGCCAAGAGAATAGGCATCCTAGTGAAACTGGGAAGGATAGATTCTGAATTGTTTAAAAAAAAAAAAAAAGAAGTAATATGCAGTAGATGAGAGGGAGAAAGAGTGTTCTAGGCTATGGGCAGTACAAAGGCTTAGACTCAGAGGAATGGAAGTGCAAGACACATTCAGAGAGCTGTAGGTACTGCAGTTTGTTAAGGGAATTTCAACTATGGAACGTGGTGTTACAGTTGAATTCCTCCTGGGCTCTAACCTCTTTGTCTGTTTTTCTTTGGGACCAATTCCGTCCTTTAAAAAAATTTTTTTTCTCCCTTTCTGGTTTTTCCACCTCAGTGGATAAAATACTCAGTGTTTTCTATATTTAAAATGACTGTTTCCCTTTGTACTTTTGCCACCACCACCACCGTTATTACTTACACCACCACCTCTCCTGCTACCAGCATCTTCATCATCACCTCTCCTACCTCTGTCACCTCTACCATTCTCATCACCACCAAGACCACCATCACTGTCCCCTTCACCTCTACCATCGTCACCATTGCCTTTGCTGCCATCACGGCCTTTTCTATATATACAAGGAAACCTTCCTTTAAGCCTCCGTTTTTCCAAGTCAGTTATCACATCTCCCTATTTCAGACAACTTCCTTGAAAGAGTAATATGTATGCCTTGCTTTTTCCTCTTTGTCACTGTCACTTACTGTTCAGCCAAATACAACCTAGTTTGTATTCTCATCACTTCATTGAAAGGATCTGAAATACTATTGTTGTCTTCATATTGCCACATTCAGTGGACCCTTTGACCCTTAACAGACTTGACTTCTTGGTAGCATTTCATTCTGTCTTTCATTTTCTCTTTAAATTATTCTCTTTGGATTTTGTGGCACTAAAACCTCTGGAGGCCTCCGAACTTTGCTTCCTCTCAATTTCAGTCTTCTCTAAGGACCCATCATCGTCCAGATACCATTTAAAATGTAGGTGTTTTCCTTGGTTGTCTGCTGATCTCACAATCTTTAGTTAACTATGTAAGCTCTCTTTAGTTAACTCTTATGCTCTCTTCCTATGTCCAGTAAGAGCAAGGCGATTTGCTGCAACTAAGTAACAAGCCTTGGACAAGAGGTGAACCTTTGGCATAGCTGCGGAGAGAAATCAGAGAAAGGGAGGTAAGGCATTCTGGTCAGAACATGGGACCCAGCTGAAATTGAAGATCTTAAATTTGTGGTGTCTTAAAATCACTCCGGGGGAAGCCGGGATGGCTCAGTGGGTTAAGTGCTCACTTTGCAGCGCCAGGGACCGAGGATCATCAAATCCCGGCCCCGGCCCATGCGGAACCATATGCTGAACTGGGAGCTCCCCCAATTCAGTTCTCTCTCTGTCTCTGTATCTCTCTCTCTCTCTCTCTCTCTCTCTCTCTCTCTCTCTGTCAAAAATAAATAAAAATATATTTTTTTTAAAAATCACTCCGTTGTAAATTTCCCCCCAGCATCCTAAGAATACAAAACAATAAAAATAAAAAATAAAAATTATTAGGTGGATATGTGGCTAGAAAAGGGGGATAAAATTCCTAAATTTATTTCCTTATATTTGTCATTGATACTGCTCCCTAACCCGACATCATATCCTCAAATAGTTGAGAGGATAAGGTTATCAAAACACAGTGACCTCTAACCATTTATAGCTAAATCAACATGTCCTTCTTGTTTGATGTGGTAACTCTTTATTCTACCCATCCTTCATTTTCAAAATATTTTAAGCTTTATATTTATATTTAAATAATAATACGGAATAAAGTTAGATTTGTCTAGAGCCCTTGATGTGAAGAGCCTTATGATGATTTTTTAATAGCAATTCCTGGAATGGACAAAATAAATTTGATGTAAACATTTGGAGCTATATGCGTTCTCCCCCCAAGTAAGGGGTTCCTCTATATTTTCAGGACTAGGGAGGGTCTAAAACACTTTATTATTTTTAAATAGAATCCTTAGTTGACAATTCATTTATCCTTATTACTACTGAGAGGCTTTAGGTCATTTTAGTTTGGGGTTGTTACAAATAGTTCAATAGTATTCTTCTACATGTCTTAGGGTCAAGGCATGTATGCATTTCTGTTGTGTGCATGCCCATCGGAAGAATCACTTCAGGATATAGCTATAGTCAGCTTTAGTTGATCCTTCCAAATCCTTAGTGATCTGCTAAGGAATGTATGCCTAGTTACATTTCCATCAGCCGCATATGAAAGTTCCAGTTTCTCTTCTTTGTAGCCAAGACTTGTGTTCTGGATTTTTCACCTTAGCACCATTCTGGTGGGGATGTTAGTGGTATTACAACACTGTGTTTAATTTGCGTTTCTGTGATGACTGATGAAAACAAGGACCTTATTATATTGATCGTTTGGCTAGTCTCTTTTATGAAGGGTCTGCCCAGGATTTTGCACATAATTTAAAGGGGCTGTCTTTCTTTTTAAACATTCTGGATATGGGTTCTTTGTCAGATACTGGTATTGCAGATATCTTCTGTGTGAACAGGGTGAACCTGCCATTCATTCACGGTGCAGCCACTCCAGGAGCACCAGCTATGTCAACCTGGTGTCCCATAGAGTCCCTGAGTGGATTTTACAAAATTCAAGGGTAAGGGCCTCCTTCCTAAACAACTGAGTCCACATCTCTGAGGTTGGGGACTGGCTCTATGTAGTGTCCGTCATTGCATCCCCGGTGCCTAATTCGAAGTCTTATTCATGTGGAACAGATATTTAAATTTTCATCTTTAGTTCAAGATTCATCTTTCACCAAACTACATACCATACATTGAACTTAAGCACATTTTTCTCCTATGATTAAAGTAAATGACACAGTTTAGAGGACTTGATCAGTAAACAAAAATAAAAATGGATCTTTCCATATTTACTCTGTATTAATGACTTCATCCACTTCCTATGAATGTTTGAGGATAGTCTCACCTAAAAACAAGTCATTTAAAATGGCATTTTATCATATTCTTTATAAAATGACATGATTTTAAAATGTTGTTAAAAAGAATTAGATTTTTATATTTTACCCAAACAGGTTTATGGTTCAAAATTGGTTGGGGTATGTTGCTCTGTCAGGGCCATGGGTAGAAACGAAAGGGCAGCAGGTGGGTCATGGCTCATGATGGTGAACATGCAGAGAGGGCTGGCCAGCGATGCCAAGACACCTTTCAGAAGCATAAAGGACCCATCACGAAGAGTAACCACGTGTAGTTTGAACTTCCATTTGTATGGTAACTTCTACAGTGGGTCAGACCGCATGGCCTCTAAGAGGCTTTGTGACTTTACATTCTCTGTACCTTTGCAATGTAAGACCCCGATACAGTGCAAATAGTTCTTCCCCCAGAGGTGAAATCCTCATTCCCCTTGACCTTCGCCTGGATGCTGAGACCCACCTCAAAGGGTTTTGAAAGTCACCGTTCAAGGGATTTTTTGCCAACAACGATCCTTTCCTTTCCTTGATGTAGCAGAGAGGTGCTTATTAAATTTCCTTCTTCCTTTGGATTTATTCTTGCTCTGTATTTTTAGGAACTCCTACCCACCCCTCAGCTAGAGTCAAGATGTTCTGTGAAGTGAAAATGTAGCTGAGTGGAAAGCAAGATTGACAGTGAGAATCCTCACTCTGCCGTTTACAAAGGATAATTTGTTCCACATTAAATATAAAAAGCTCTGCCTGATGGTTGCATTCTAACCAGTGGGGTGTCTTGTCAACCAATGTGTGGGGGTGGAGGGGGCAGCTTTCTACAACTCACTCCCTTAGGTAATTATTGCCTTTAAGTGAGAGCAACTGAGCATGTTAAAGGAGACTGCTTTCCTAATTGTCAGATATTAGTATAATGGCTTCAGCTAAAAGGAGTTTAGACATTTGGGCCCATTTGGCACTCTGTTCTAGAAGCGGCGTGGGGCACGGTATGACTCTGCCCCTCGAAACTGCAGAGAGGACTATGTGTATGACTAGATTCCTGACTTTTGTTTTTATATCTCCTGACTCTTGCCACCCAATACTCTGGCTTGAGTGTGTTAGGCTTGGGGCTGGCCTACCTCTAACAAACAAAAAGCTGGGTAGGAAGTTGTTGCCTCCAGGGTCTACTAAATCTGGACTTCAATTCTCAGGCTGAGAACCCACATGAAAAGCATGCCACTTTGGGGATGCAGGGATAGCTCAAAGATGAAGCACTTGCCCCACAATCGTGAGGTCTGGGGATCAATTCCCGGCCCCAATCCATGTAACACCATATGCTGAGCCGCGGTGTGACTGCTAACTGCCAAGATGGTTTGGCAGTGAAGGTTCCTGCCTCCTATGTGGGAGGCCCCCAGCTTGGTTCCCATCCCAAGTGGGCCCCACACCCACCTGTGTGGAATGAAACCATGTCACAACTAATGATGTACAACTATAGAAACTGCTCTGGGTCCTCCCCGCCACCCCCTTTTCTCTCGCCTCTCAAAAAAAAAAAAAAAAAATTTACTTAGCATCTTAGCCCGCATTTCCAAGTGTTGTATGAGATTTGGTAGGCGATTTTTAGTCTTATGTTAGAAAGTGAGCTGTGACTGAATTCCCAGGGTGTGTCCTGAACTGTTCAGCATACCTGTCCTTAGGATGGTAAACATTTTCAGATAAAGAAATGTGATGTGATGTCCAGTCTCTAATACATAGCGTGGGTGCCTACACAAGGAAATCATAACCAAGTCTGGTAGTGACTCAATCAGCATGTCAAGGTGGGAGCTAAATGTTCACATGTTGGGTGGGTCGGCATTTATGGTAGGGACCATTTGAAGAGAGCTCTTTTAATGCTACCTCAGGAAGATTTGTGGGATTCCAGAGGCACGTTATTTCAACAAGCAGCCAAGGCATGTGGTCTTTAGGGATCTCGGACCTAGCCTAAGAGATGCTTCGGATGGGACAGAACCCTCCCTGGTGTGAATATTCATTTCAGAATTCCCCTTGGTTATAGCGGAGTCAGGGAATCTTTGAGTCTTCGATAAAATTTTATTCCATGGCCATGTCCAGATTCAGTCATGGACTAACTGCATTTAAAAATAAATCTTTAAAAAAATACTTATTAGGGGGAAGCTGGGATAGCTCAGCAGTTTAAGCACTTGCTTTGCAGCTCTGGGACCAAGGATCGAGTCCCTGCCCTGGCCCATGCGGACCCATATGCTAAACTGGGGTGTGCTTCCCATGTGGGAAGCCCCCAGTTAGGTTCTTGCTCCTCCCCCCAGTTGGGCCCCGGGCTCAAGGGGGCATGCTTCCCATGAGGAAGGCCCCCAGCCCAGTTCCTGCCCTGCTCGGCCCCGCCCACCTGTGTGGAATAAAATCGTGTCAAAAACGGATTACATACAACTATGGAGACTGCTCTGGGCCCTCCCCCTTCTCTCTGTCTCTCTCTGCCTCTGTCAAAAACAATGAAGATAAATCTCTAAAAAAATACTTATTAGTCTACACAGGTAATACACGAATACATCCTTGTGGGAATATTTCAAGCAGTGAAGAACTATATTCAGGATTAAAGAGTTAGTCTCCTTCACTGCTGCCTTTAATCCCTCTCCAGTTGACCTCACCCTAAAAATAGTCATAATTCATAGCAGAATATTCTTTCTGATCTTTTTAATTCATTTGCATTCAAATATATAAACACATACAAATACATGGTTTAGAAAATATTAAAAGAATCAGAGTATGCTTTTTTTTTTTTTTTTGCTATTTACCTTTCCATTTAAAAATATAAATTAATTATGTTTAAATCAAGAATCATTAGGATTTGGGAATGCATACTTGTGTACAAACCCAGAATTGGAAACGTTTTCCAAAGACCTCTCTCACCTGCAACCCAGACTGTACAATTTCCTTTTATCCCCTGACCCCATTGTCTCACAGACCAACTGCAACAAGAGGAAAAACAATCCACTCACTGCAACAGTTTAGATAGCCTTGTTTGTGTCTTCAGATGAGAAGATACACAAGAGTTTTGAAGCAACAGGGTGAGAAAACGGGAATACTAACAAATAGTATTTCAATTAAGAGCTAAACATGCATACACAGACTACTTAGGCAGCAAGGGAATATTTCTCATAGCCTCAGAGAGAGAAATGGATAATTGCTAAAAAAAATGGGTCCATCTGACCCATTATTCCTGATTTCTACCAAATTCAAGCAGCTTCCCTAACTCTTCCTTTATGACCCCTTAACAACGGAGCAGAAGGCAAGAGCTCTTCCCTGCAATTGTTGAGCTTGATTGCTTACCGTCTTCCACCCCCAGGGGTTCTCTCCCCCCCTTGATTAGGAGAAATGGCCCCCTGCTCATCCTGTCAAGACTCAGTCTGCACAGTGAATGGGAGAGAAATCTCATTTTGGAGACAAGCCATTTTCTGTGAACTCTATTAAGCAACAAAGTGGCCAGGCTTTCACAGGGGTCACATTGCCAGGAAATAATCACCAACTTCTTGGGTGCAATACAAGGCCCCTGCCGGAGTCCACTCTTCCCATGGTTGTCAATGTGGTTATTTCACGATAACAGCTTTCTCCAGGGAGTCCGAGACGCTTTCTGCACATTTTAATGAGGCTGTCATCTTGCCTTAATTTTCCCCCTTAGTATTTATTTTCTGATTCCTTTCTTTTGTGTTATGAGCCACGTGTATGATATTTGGAAGGCCAGAAGGACAGAGATTTTAAATGTCATCCAGCATAAATGAAAATCCATTTTCTTCCCTTGAACTAGAGCAATATTGCATTTTCTTGATTTAACAGGGTTAAAAATATTCTAATTCTTTGTTCTGAGGGGGGAAATGTATAATTGGGCATAGAAGTTCAGTATGTTTTAGATAAAGCATAATGTTATTTTTCATGGAGACCTGAACATTAAATACATGGACAGTTGTAATAAAGAGCACCGTGGCAAACATCCCTGTGTAATGAGAGATTTCAGAATCCTACCTAGTGACCCAGCAAATTCAAACTTTTATAGTTCTGTTTTTACTAGATCTTATTAAAAGAGACTATAATCTACATATAGACACAATGGTTCTAATAGGTAACATTTTTTTTGTTTTGTTTTGTTTTTAGGTGTTACTTAATTTAACAGCAAATACTGAATTTGAGATTTGTAAAAATGTGTTTTTTATGTTTAAGAACAGGATTTAAAAAAGTTGAGTGGAAGCCAGGATGGCTCAGCTTGTTAAGCACTCACTTTGCAGCCCCAGGGACCAAGGATCGAATCTTGCCCCTGGCCCGTGCAAACTCATATGTTGAGCTGGGGTGTGCCTCCCATGCAGGAGACCCCCAGCCCAGTTTCAGCCCTGCATGGCCCCTGCCCACACGTGTGGACTGAAACTGTGTTCAAAACTGATGACATACAACTATGGAGACTGCTCTGGGCTCTCCTTCTTCTCTCTGTCTCAGTCTGTCTCTGTCAAAACAATAAATCTTAAAAAAAAAAAAAAAGAAGAAGGGGGAAGCTGAGATGGCTCAGTGGGTTAAGTGCTCACTTTGCAGCGCCGGGGACCAGGTATCGAATCCCGGCCCCGGCCCGTGTGGAACCATATGCTGAACTGGGAGCTCCCCCAGTTCAGTTCTCTCTCTCTCTCTCTCTCTCTCTGTCAAAAATAAAAATAAATAAATAAAAATATATTTTAAAAAAAAGAGTTGATAAAGGTATGTATGGTTGAAATAGTTGATTCCATTTCTGTTATTCATACCACTCCACCATTATTAAATTTATACTTACTATTCAATGTTCAATCATTTTTTTCTCACAATAGAGATTGATTTTTCTAAGTAAATTTACACTAGGATTTACTATGAAAGGCTAGGATTTGATTTTATAGATACCGTAAGTTTACCTTGGGGTTGACAATGTAAGGAGTGGGTATATTTTAATGCATTTCCACTACCCATTGATGATTTTTTTTATTCTAATCTTTTCAGATGGCTTTTGTTAATGAACGATGTCTGTGACTAATGCTCCCTGTCGCTTCACGTCCTTAAATTAATCTGGCTTTTTATCCTTTGTAAACATATGTATGATCTGCTCCAATCAGATTTTCTGCAAACAAAGGAAAGTAGTCCCCATCGTTCACCCAGGAGATTTACAAATGATATGCATTGAACTAATCCGATTGGCCTAAAATGATTATTTGGGGGTGTGTGTGTGTATGCAAAAGGGCACAGGCTGCTCAATAGCATATGAGGAAAGGGAGATGATTATTCTCCTCCCGGCTTCTTTGCTGCTGAATCCAGGGGAGAAGGTGTCTGTGAGCCAACAACCCATGTGGCTGCTACCTCCAAGACTTCCCTGAGGAATGAGGCTCTCTCTTCCTCCGGACGTGAGGATACATTCTCTGTTCCAGATAAAGATGGAGCAATGGCTCATCTTCATTCATACCTCCTTCTAGCGGTGACAAGAGGCTCGTGGGTACAGTTTCCCACTTGGCCACCACGTGGCAGAACCGAGGCCTGGGTATCCAGGACGGTTGGCTGAGGAAAGGCCGGGCCCTCTGTCTGGGCCTGGGTGTGGGTGCTTGAGGCCTCCCCTCACACACCTGCTTGGTTGCTGTTTGAGTTTGTTGGGGCGGCCGCAACAAACTACTATGGACTGGGTGGCTTGTAACCAACAGAAATTCATTTCTCACAGTTCCAGAAGCTGAGAAGTCCAAGAGGAAGGTGCCAGCATGGTTGTGTTCTAGCGAGAGTCCTCTTTGGGATCAGAGCAGACGCTTTCTTACTGTCCTCACATGATGGCAGAGCCTAGGAGTCTATCGGGTCTCTTCCAATAATGCTAGTCTCGTTCATGAGTGGTCCACCCGTATGAACTAGTCACCTACCAAGGACCCCAGTGCCTAATACGATCACCTTTGGGGATTAGGATGCCATGTATGAGTTTTGGGGAGACACAGTCGGTCCATAGATAGCAGTGTGCTTCCTTCCTCTACCCTCCCTTTACTGCTGGGTGTTTTATTTTTAAGATTTATTTTATTGTGTGTGTGGGTTTTTTGTTTTGTTTTGTTTTGTTTTGACAGACAGAGACAGAGAGAAGGGGGAGGGCCCAGAGTGGTCTCCGTAGACACACGTCATTCATTTTCAACATGGTTTCGTTCCATGCAGGTGGGTGGGGGCTGCCCAGGGTGGGAACTGGGCTGGGGGCCTCCCACATGGGAGGCAGACCCCTTGAGCTAGGGGGTCAAACAGGGGTGGGGGTGAGGGAGCTGGGCTGGGAGCCGTGAACTAGGGAGTCCATCCAGGGGTGGGGAGAACTGAACTGGGGGGCCTCCTGCATGGGAAGCACACCCCAGTTCAGCATATGGGTCCACACAGGCCAGGGCCGGGATTGACTCTCGGTCCCGGGGCTATAAAACAAGCGCTTAAGCCGCTGAGCCATCCCGGCTTCCCCTAATTTTGGCACAGCAAAGATCTTTTGTGGTCTGGTACCTTGCCTCTCTGACTCGTCTAGCACTGCCCCCCCCCAGCCCATTAACTCACCAGTGCGCCCCTATACCATGTGTATGGCTCATGTCAGAGTCTTTGTACACAGTCGTCTTTGTCTGGAATGCGTGTTCCTTGCCCCCTTAGGGGATTCCTGCTAGTCCAGGCTCAAGTGCAGTTGATTGCTCCTTTCTTTATGCATCAGGCAACGTATATTTCTCCTTGGCACTGTTCTCCCGATTTTTGCTGTAACAACATCCCTATAGGCTTATTTACTTAATAGCTTTTTAATATACTTATTCTTAATTTAAATAAAACTATTCAGAAAGTACATTTTATATCCCTACTGTAAATGCAGATGTGATGTTCCTTGGAACAGATATGACCATAAAATAGAGAATACCATAAAAATAAAAACATCAGTGCAAAAAATCTAAGTGTGCCCCTACATAAAATCATCTTCCGTATCAACATACAACCTTTTGGAAAGCATTGCTCTGTTGTATCACTTTTCATATTATCCAAAGGCACACTTTTAAGGAGGGATTTTTTTTCTGGAGAAGATTTATAAACCATTGCACAATCATAGCTTATGAAAGAGACACAAATTTGTGAACAAATTTAAACAAATCTTTAAATAATCACATATATTTCTAGTTATTGTCACAGTAAAAAGTGTTCATCTTACCATTGTACAAATCAAGAAAGTCTTGGTTAACTCTACACGAACAGAACTCTAAACGGTGTGATGAAAAGCTTTAAAAGTGTTTCTTAGTCCATTATTTCCCCCCTATGGCCTTTGTCTTAATTCATGAGGGAAAGTGTTAAATACAGATAGAAGCAAATGAGATCAGTAGGGCGATGAAAATGGGGTGCTGTGCCTTGGGGGGTAGATGTTGTTACAGAAAATTCTGTCAATCTAAATTTCTTTGATTATATGATAGGATGAATATGAGCTTAGAATAGAACACAAGATTATGTTTAGCTTTGGGAATGGTCAAGGGCTATTGCTAGACTAGACATCATTACATGTGTCATTTGACTGTCACTCTATATTCACATAAATCTCAAAGGGATCCGTTATATCTTAAAAGTTTAAATACACAATTCACATTATTTTGCATTATTCTCTTTGTCTCTTCATCTCTAAGAGCTGATTTGTACATTTAATAGAGATGCAATAGAAATAGTCGACGTTCAAATGCTTTTATTATTTGATTTGTTAAGAACGAGTCAGCATAGAAGCTGCACATTTAATAAGTTGAGAGCTAGAAACAAAGAAAATAATTATTTAAAACTTTTCAAATTTGTCACCCTTCTCATCTCAGGATTGTAAAGTACCAATTTGTACTAAATGCAGAGAAGTTCTGTCAATCCTAGAAATTTCAGAGGGCACAGTAAGCATTAACTAGTAGTATAAAAATAGAACTTTGTGACCAGTAATGAAAGGGTGTTTATTTCCTACATGACTCTGAAATGTATAATTTTAGTTGTTCCTTTTCAAATTACAACCGGATACGAAAACCTCTTTTTATTCAGAAAGGATGTTATTAAGTTTTCCTTAAAAAAAGAGAAAATAAATAGAAAGCAGCTGTGTGCAGGCAGGTCTCAAAAATGGACCCAAAGATGAATGTAATCGCTTATTAACATGATCCTCCATATTTTAAGGACATGAAGTCATATGTTTAATTCCTTATCCTTCATGCTAACTTTATTACCATTCACCTTCTGTGGTCTTAGGTTGTGAGAAATACGTTTAGTTTTAGACAAAGCTGAAACTACACTGGAGTCCATGAGGCTTGGGGCTGATAATGTCTTTTTGTTCTGTTATCCCATCTGTGATTTCAGAGTTTCTCTAGACCTTTAACAGAAGTTGGAGATCACAGGCCAGCTAAATTTTTCTTTTGTGACAGCCCTCTGACATTCTCAACAGCTGATGGTAGAGTTCACCGAGTCTCATGTGAGTACGAATTTTGTTGAGTCACGTGATAAATAGTAATTTTGTTGAGTCTCATGTGACTGCTCTCACAGGGAGGGCAATAGGCAAGTTTCAGGGAACCATAATTTCTGTCCCCCAAATTATACACAATAGTGCTCTCCTACCCCCAGGGAGGGGTTCCATAGCCTCCAGAAGATTCTCCCAGCATCCATTCATTTAAAAAAGGTTAAAAACCACACCAATAATGCCTCATTTGGTTGTAATTTGTAGTCCTAGAGACACTGTCTCCATATTCTGCATATTCTACATCTTTTTGTGGTGAGATTGGTAAGATTTCTTTTTTATATTATGGTGCCATATACATAGCATATTATCTATCTTTTTAACCATTTGTAAGTGCATAATTTAGTGGCATTAAATACATTCACAGTGTTGTGTAACTAATATCACTATCAATATCCAAAATATTTCATCTTCCCCAACACAAAACTCTGTACCCTTTAAACAATAAGTCCCCCTAATTCTCCCCCGCTGCATCCCTGCCCCACAACCCAAGTTAACCTCTATTCTACTTTCTGTTTCTAAAAATTTACCTGTTCTAGGTACCTCATATAAATGAAGTCATGCAGTGTTTGTCTTTCTGTGTCTGACTTATTTCACTAAGCATAGTATTTTCAAGGTTTATTTATATTGTAGCATATATCAAGATTTCATTCCTTTTATGGAATAATATTGCATTGTGTGTATATACCACGTTTTGTAATTCATTCCTCCATTGTTGAACACTTCGGTTGTTTCCACTTCTGGCTATATTGGGAACAACGCTGCTATGAACATTACTCAAAATATTTGAGGGGAAGCCAGGATGGCTCAGTGGGTTAAGGGCTCACTTTGCAGCCCTGGGGACAGAGGATCGAGTCCCAGTCTTGGCCCGTGCAGACCCACATGCTGAACTGGAGTGTGCCCCCAGTTCAGTTCTTTCTGGGACCTATGTGGGAGGCTCCCGGCCCAGTTCCTGCCCTGAGCAATCCTGTGTCCACCTGTGGTGTGAAACTATATGGAAAACTAATGTCAACTATGGAGACTGCTCTGGGCCCTCCCCCTTCTCTCTGTCTCTCTCTGTCTCT
>PVKE010038031.1:0-15632 GCA_004027555.1 Craseonycteris thonglongyai
TTGGTTAATCCTACTCCGTTCCCTTTTATTCCTGGGTGTCAATTCTATAAATTTCTCCAGTAAATCTTATTTATGTTGTCTTTATCTCATAATGTGCTTCTTGGGGGAATCCAAACTATGTTTTTTTTCATTCATTGAAACGTGTGTTGAACTATTTATAAGGCAAGTGTTCAATGTTTTATGTGCAAGATATAGTTTTAAGAGTGGCGGAAGACATAAAGTAGAAAGAGAAATATCCCCCCGCTCTCAAAACTTCTATGATGAGAGATGCGTGAAGTACATATATAAAAGGCACCAGTGATTAAAACATATACAGAAAATAAATGCGGGTTCTGACTAGGAATCACACTTAAGTATTGCCCATCTCCTGGGAGGGATTATTTATCTCCTTGGTGGCATGAGTATGTTTTCATAGACTGTTTATTACCCTCCTGTATCCAATGACTTGAACAAAACTGATACTCAGTATGCAATTGTTGCATTGGGCTCACGTTTGTTGTTCTGAGAAGTACAGATAAAATCCCACAAGAAGCATTCAATAGAGGTTCTCTTACACAATAACTAGAATAACTATGATTTAATTTGAATAGTCCAATGAGTCATTTTATTTATGGGTTTATTCATTAATGAAAAGAAGAATTATAACTATATAACTCAGAAATGTTAGTGCTAACACCTGGAAAAAAAAATTGTTGAGGTTCACATGGAAGAGAACAGCATTCATAACTTCAAAGACTCAAAATAATTGGTTCAGCCTCCTGTACAGGTAGGTACTGCCCTCCATTTACAATCATACAGAGTTATTATATTATGTATTTTCCAAATTCTAATTTGATTCATCTCTAACATAATCTCTTTGCAAGGCTAATGCACAAAATAATTATTTATCTGTTGTTGTTTTTTTATAGCAAGTTGTTTAAGAAATTTCGAGATGGTTATATGCGTCACTAAGTGCTTAGTCTAAAGGAAAAAAGTTGTTTGTGTTGATGTCCTGCAGAATTATCTTATTTTCCTTAAAAGACAAACAAACAAACAAACAAGCAAGTAATACAGTGGTTCAATAATTTGTATAGGAAAATAAAGATTAAACTTAATTGTTGAATATATTACTAAATAGCTAATTTTTAGTTTTGTTAGCCAAAGTAATTCTATTAACATTAATTTACAAAACTTCTATTTCACTAAACATTGGTATTTACTAAATGCTTTATTTTCACATTTAATATTATTTATCAATGAGACAAATAACATAGAAATGATTATATTAGGAAAGTCAATGTATATATTTAAACAAACAAACAAACAAACAAAAAGCAATAGTGATTATTTTGGATTTTCAGGAAACACTATTCAGTGGTAAAATTGAAAGGGAAACAATATGTAATTACCTTTTAAACCCCCAATATGAAAGCCTAATGATCATAAATTCACATCAAGATCTAAAATTTTATGAACATTTTAATTTATTTCCACCCTTATGACACACAAATGACTGAGGATGGGTCTAATTGAGGTTTCATTTCTAATCCCTGCTGTCTGTTCAATTACTTTTCAAATTTCTTAATTAAAGGAGAACAGTTGATTTATGACTCACTGGCAATTTATTTTTCAAAAATGTCAAAACACATCATTACAAAAAGATGCTTTTATAAGTTTAGATACGAATGCCTACATTACTCTTCTATTCTCATAGACTTGGCATCTACCCTGTAAACACAGTTTTTATCCCTGATGAAACGCAGTGCAACCTTCTGTAATGGAGAGATCAATTCAAAAGCTTTGTGTTTCAAAATTATAAGTGATAGCCACGTGGGTATTATGTCATATATGTACTATCTGCTCTATGAGAATTTTGGCTCTGCTTTGAAGCTTTGCTTGCCTTGGCAGCCCCTCAAATTGTGGTGTTTTTTTCCTATATTCTTAATGCTCTAGGTCTTGAAGAGGAAGAAAAGTTTTCTTGCTTCTTGTTGTGTATCGGGCCTTCTTCTTTTCTCCTTTAAATTTTATTATTTGACTATACAGACCAATACTGTTTCTTGATGCAGTCATCTTTTCATTACCCATTGTCCTTTCCTTACTGCCCACAAAAACATCCCATGGCTTTCCTAAAGATTTTTGTACTTGATTCATTGCCATCACTTCAATACTGCTGTTTTTACAATTCCTATCCTATATGTCCATGTCAGTAATCTTTCAAATTGCTTGGAATCGCAGTGTCTTCTTTTCTTTTCATGATCTTGATCACTAATCTAGATCAGTTTGTCCGTCTATCTCAGTTCTTATACTGGCCTATGCACTGTTGTTTGTAATAACTAAAACACTTTCTCTACCTCAGGATTAACTTATGTATTCACATTCTGAATACCTCATATCTTTTCACAACACTTTCTATAATACCCAGTCTCTCAGACCTCGTTAGTGTCTGCAATTCAGTGATCCTGCTAAATTTTCATTAACAGTTCTCTTCTCACTTTGTTCTCACACAGGTTAGACTATATGGCTTATCTATAAGCACTGTAACTAAATCATCTAATTCTCTTTTTATTCCTTCTTTTATTTTATGTTGAACAAAAATATAATACATTGCTTATTGCTTATTTCTAAATAAATGAACAAGGCTGTCTGGTCTTCCTTTACCTTCATGACCATCTGTATCAAGTGGACCATGGTAGTTACTATTTATGGTACTGCAGTTTTTTGGTCCAGTCATTCTCCTGATCTTCCAGTCAAGTACTTCATTGCTTTGCTGATCCTCAAACCTTCAACTCTACCCTAAATTCTCACATCGGATGATTTTGCTTTCCTTTACACTGAGAAAAGAAAAATATATAGAAGATTGCTTACCAAACTTTCAGCATCACATCTACCTAATGAACTGAATCTATGCAATATATCATTTCTACTGTTTCTCTAGATACAATATCTTGGATCCAATATAAGATTAACTCTGACCTTCAGTAATGACTGGTTTCATTTTTTCTTGTGTTGTCAAGGACAGCATCTTGAAAATATTTTCTCTCTCTCTGATTTTCTTTCTAATTATCCTTAATGATTTCTATTCTCAAGAAAATGCACCCCATTACTCCACTGACATAACTAACATCACTGATATTACTGACTGCTTGACATAGCCTCCAAAGAAGAAAGTAACCCAACTGGGGCCCCTTAGTTTCACCGGTCCAATCAGTTCCTCTATGAGAATTGTCCAGCAGGATAATCTTAAACTTGAACTGGTGAGCAATTTATGGTATTTTGATTTTTCCCTTTTTAGGTATCTTGGGCATGTTTAAATCGATGAGATATGCACAGTATAAACCATTAAACCATTAACTCCATGCTTGATGAGCTTTGAATATTAACCAAAAAGACTGGAGCAAGGGGCCAAATATCACCACTAGATGTGTCAAATGAATACAACTGTTCTTTTGAGCACACCCATTTTGTGTCTATTAGTAGTTGTATCTGTACTTTCTACCCCCTAGAATTTTTTTTAAATATAGAATTCAAGTATTTCTTTTAATGACTTCCAAAAGTCCATTACAGTTAATCCATGTGTTTTGGTTTGTGCTGACCACAAAAGTGATCACAGCAGGACATATGATTTAGACCAGGTCAAATTAATTTGGTCATATAATTGTAGCTAGTGAAATCATAAAAGAGGGTCACCTTTCCACTAGAGATGGGAAGCTGATAGAATACAATCTGGAGCTTCTGGTGGCGGTTTTTGCTAAGGTATAGGAAAAGACACCTGCTAATGGAATCAATAAATCTAGCAGGTAATGAAAGACATAGTGCTAACAGTGTTATTTGACTACCTGGTTGTCACTCTTTCTAAGCCATTCTTCTCTGAGTTTCCATTTGTTTGTGCCAATAGATTTCAAGTTTGACTTAGGTTTTTGAGTCAGTTACAAAAGAAAAAGTCCTAATGTCCTTATTTATGCGTATGTAAATATAAAACAGAAGAGGAATGGACTACCTACTTAGGCTAATATGATAGCAGAGTGACTCCACAGCATTGTTTTTGCATGTTAGAGCTGGTCAGGAATTGCTGAGACCTTACATGGTTTGTGGTTACATACCAGATAGCTAGATTTTGATATTTTGCAATATTTGAGTATTCTAATACTTGGAAGAAGTATGTATACACATAGCCACCAAATAGTAGACTTTAATAAACCATATATCCATCTTTTCAACCACCTTTTTAAAACATTTTTAAAGAATTTCCCTAATTTTGAGAAGTTTCACCAGGCTTTCCACTTAAACTATTGCTATAAGAGCTGATAATTTTATTGGAGACTTATTATTGGTTAAGGGGAGAGAGATTATGTGACTTTGAGATAATCAGTATACCTTCTGGAAGTCTGACCCCTTAGTCAATGCTGATAGCTCAGTGATTGGCTCCTAGAATTAGTTGAAGATCCTCTCCTGGGACATTAAAACTTGGAATTAGTGAGAGGAAATTATTTCTTTTTGTGATAACTGTACTGTAACATGAACATCCTATGTTCTTTATACTGTGCTGTTCCAGCATTTAGTCTGGGGGAGGGCAGGTTGAAAATAATGAAGAAAATGTGTAGAAACAAACCAAAGAAAGAGTAAAGTAATGCCCCTGTTTCCTCACAAGGCATTTGGTGACAATGTTCATGTCTTTATATTCAAAAGGTAAACTATGGGGTAATTTATATTAGTAAAGTATGTTTTTACTATTTCTATGGCAGTAAAAAAACATTGCCTATTAATGATGCTTTTTGATAGTTTTCAGCCTTATGTTACAGGGGTTCACCCTCAATGGTTTTTAATTAATAAGAGAATGAGGAGATTGATGTCAAGTTTGTCAAAATCAAACATAACATCAAAGTGGGAGGGATAGAAAATTTTGGCAGGATTAGATTTTTTTTTAATAGTGTATTAAAAACTACATTTAATGTTAACAGAAATTATTGTAAACCCTGTAATTATGCTCCCCAAAACAATCCCCAGAGACAAAAGTGTTAGAAAGAGGTGTGTTTATTTGTTTTTAAAGATTTATTTTATTGTTTTATTGTCTTTGACAGAGACATATCACTATCTTGACAATATCACTCTCCTTAAGGTTACTTTTTGTATTTTTCTGAAATGTTAAGATTTGACTGGCAAAAATAAGTTAATGATTTATTTTATTTATTTTTTTAATGATTTATTTTATTGTTTTTGACAGAGAGAGAGAGAGAGAGAGAGAGACAAACAGAAAGAGACAGAGAGAAGGGGGAGGGCTCAGAGCAGTCTCCATGGTTGCACATCATCAGTTTTTGACATGGTTTTTTTCCACACAGGTGGGTGGGGGCTGCTCAGGGCCAGAACTGGGCTTGGGACCTCCTGCATGGGAGGGACACCCCCTCGGTACAGGGGCCAAACTGGGGTTGAGAACTGAACTGGGAGCCTCCCACATAGGAAGCACACCCCAGTTCAACATATGGGTCTTCATGAGTCGGAGCCAGGATTTGATCCTCGGTCCCCAGGGCTGCAAAGTGAGCGCTTAACCTGCTGAGCCATTCCAGCTTCTTCTCATTTTATTTATTTATTAAAAAAGTTTTTTTTTTTAGATTTATTTATTTATTTATTTTTGACAGAGAGAGAGAGAGAGAGAGAGAGAGAGACAGAGAGAGAGACAGAGAGAGAGACAGAGAGATAGAGAGAGACAGAGACAGAGACAGAGAGAGAACTGAACTGGGGGAACTCCCCAGTTCAGCATGTGGGTCCGCATGGGCTGGGGCCAGGGCCAGATTCGATCCTCAGTCCCCGGTGCTGCAAAGTGAGTGCTTAACCCACTGAGCCATCCCGGCTTCCCCTCATTTTATTTTTAAAAGTTCAGTTAGTGTAAAATGCCCAGAAATCACTAAACAGATACAATTGTATTTGAAGACAGTCAAATATACTAGAGACCACAAGAGGCCTTTCTGCTCAGAAGATTACATGTTTCCATGTAATAGTTTTAATCAGAAAACTAATCTATTAGGCAATTAACCAACTAATCAGACAGTCAGCAAACATGTACATGTTTCTTTCGTAACGTTCTTTGAAAATTTTATTTCTATTCTCGGAAATGTCCTCTCAGATTGGCCCAAATACTGTATTTCAGTGCAATGTGTAATGTGACTTGGTCATCATTGCTATATATTAGCCAAGTTTTCATCTCTTTCTCTTCCTACCATTTCTTTCTTCCTTTCTTATTCTGTTTTTTGCTTGTTCTGAACATGACTTCACTTCCCATACTTATAATAGGCATAACAGACACAGTAGGATTTTTATTTTCTCCTCAGTGAGAAGAGAAAACCAATTCTTAATTCAAAACCTGGTCAGATGGGAGATCCACATAATCTGAATCAAGTCTTCAGCAGTTGGAGAGACCCTAATGAGTACTCTGGCCTTACTCTGCTAGCAGGACAGTGCAATTTGGAATGTACATTCATTCATCCACTGAGACTATAACACTTGTGAAAGGTGGCAATTTTTTAACATGCATAACAAACTGATACTATGACTTCCAATAAATGCATTCTACAACAGTGAAATATAGGTGAGACTATTTTCAGTGAATGATAAATTAATATAATTTTACATTTGAAAGAGTGTGGAGAAGGGATTTTCTGGGAATTTTGTAGCATGCTGAATTTTTTAGAAGGTTGATTTATGGTGATTTTCAAAATTATGAAAAGATGAAAAAATATAATTTTAGTTTATAGAAGAATGTTCTCATTAAAATGTTGAGAAGCATATCACACCAATTTGAAATTTAAAGTAAATTTTTTTTTTAATATATATTTTTTATTTCTTTATTTTTGACAGAGAGAGAGAGAGACAGAGACAGAGAGAGAGACAGAGACAGAGACAGAGAGAGAACTGAACTGGGGGAGCTCCCAGTTAAAGTAAATTTTTAAAGATATTTGTATAGCCTTACAAACTTTATTCTTACACCTAATCTTATTTTAGATTCTCTCGACTTAAATTAAGTAGGAAAACAAACAAACAAAATCCCCCAAAACCCAAACAAAAACAAAAAAATCCCAACCCTGCAGCTTTCCCTCAATTCAGTTTGCTCAAAATGAGAATTTAAAAACCTGGGGTCTTCAAATTCAATGTAATTTTATATGTAATATCTTTACTCATTAAATAACGCATTGCATTTTAGAAATTGCCTTACTCTTTAAAATATACACTATATATAAATAAACTTATATTGGTTTTATTCCAAACAAAGATCATAACTACATATACCTTTTTCCCCAAATTTAAGGTTGCTATATTTGTTTTATGTGGAAATTCATTTCTTAAGATTAATTCTTATCTTCATGAATATAGATTATCTTGCTTGAAAAGAGTGAGAGTGTCATGAATGTACTTTTGACCATCATATCTGGTTTCCGATGTAAGGAGGTAACTGTACTGTAATTACTTCAAGAAACACTCTAACAGGTCAACTTTTGGAAAAGACAATGTTAGTTATTCAGCCAAGTGTTTGTTTTTAGAGAAGGCAGTGAGAGATAAAGATTTTTAAAATAATTCTTTAAAAATTCAAAAACAGCTTTTTATGACTCGTTTAATATTTAGTTTTAAATGTTTTCATTATCTAAAAGTCTATGTGAATGAAAAATCTGATTAGTTTTAGATGAATATTTGCTGTAGATATAGAAACATAGATGCACCAGAGACAGTAAACAATTTTAATACTTAAAATGCTATGTTGATCGTGGTTCAGTCTTTTGTTTGTTTGCTTATTTGTTAGCCATAATTTTAAGGTACAGATGGCAAAATAGACTATAACAGTGGTTTACTACTCTCTATCTCCAGAGTTTAGGTTCCAATTGCACCTATAAAAAGAGATAATTAGTCCTTTTTATTTGATGGTGTTACGGGAAAGAAAGCTGTCTCAGTTGACTGAAAGCTAGATACTACTCCAAACTAAAACCTTGGTATTAGTCACTTATTTTTTCTCTCAAATTCCAAATTAAGAGTTCTAAAAAAGTGAGAAATGTCACCTTCATAAATATTATGATCTATTAATTATGCCTCTGCAGTAGTTTTTTGGTGCCATTAGTTGATAGCTACGAATACCCTTCTTTATAAAATTGTATGTAGTGGAGACAGGGCTAATACAAATTTAATATACATTAATAAGATTGAGGGCATTCAGAGACTAGACAGCTGTGATCTCTGTAAAATGGCATAATTATTTATTTAAAAGTTTGAAAGCAAGAGCAGGCTCAAAGCATGTATTTCTTTATAATTCCAGTATGTTGGCAAATTTGAAATATGTAATTATAATTACTTTTATTTAGGTGTACATTATCTTGACATAAACTGTTCAGTCATACAAAATGCAAGAACCTGAATCTAGAAAATAATTTAATTCATCCTTAACTATACATGTATGACTGCAATATATATATAAAAGAAATGTTTAATTTTAATCAAAGCACAAAATAGGTATTGTAGATTCCAAAATAATTTTCAAACACTTGCTAAATATTAGGTTAATTATTTATAATTTTATCTTTAATGCCTTATGGACATTGTGATTAATTCACAGGGGCCTTTTGTGTATTTCTGAATGACTTTGTAACATTTTAGAGATGTGAAAATGGAATCTTAAAAATGATATATAAATTGAAATGATCTTTATGTTGCATAAACTAACAATGGCATTAGCATTTGTTTGTAGATTAATTATATTAATAGTTATAATTAGGATAATTTGAGCCTTTGCAATAATATAGTGGGAGTTTACTTGTAATGTTTTAGTCTGTGTTTTAATTCTGCCAACTGTGAAATGGAGGAAAATGTCAAAGTAAGAACAAAGCAGAATTTGCATAGGAATGGAAACAGCTACATCATGACAAACAGATCTTGATTTAGCTCATAGCTGAATAATGTCATGAGTTTTTGTACTTAGAAGGTTATTTTTTAAAATCCATATATACCCTGAAAGATTGATGAAGACAGCTGCATTTTTAATTCAAATAAGATCAGCTGCTTGGCAGAGAATGCAGAGCAAAGAATAATTGCTACAACATTTTAAGTGAAGTGCAAAAATCAAAGACAAAGTGAAGCATAATGAAATCATCAAGCAAAATACACATTAAATGTAACTTCATTTCAGAAGAAAGTTTGTCTAATTTGCTTTTCAGTGTGCTTAGTATAGTTTATACCAAAAAAAAAAAAAAATTCCTAAATAAATATTCCTTAATGAAGACATAAGAAAATTAAAGGTTAAAATAAATTCAATTACTACTCAAGGAACTATATAGTTTTTTAGTTGTGTTGGTCAGCATATGCTATTATCATAATATATTTAGGTTTTGAATTTTCTTTCACATTTTATGACAAAAATTCCTACCTGATTTCCCTAGGTCTCATTCCCTTTTATTAGTCTAATACTTTACCTGAACCAGGACTGAACAGCTCAAATGATCAGACATTTACACTAATTATTCACAGATGCCCTCTACTGAAGAATTTGCCTGTATGTTGCCAACTGTCGACTGACAGATACCTTCCACACCACCTCTACTCACCCACCAACACTCAAGATAGACCCTTTCATTAAATCTGCTTGTTGCTGTCTTGTCTGAAAGTTCAAGTATTGCTAAGAGCTCCCTTGACTAAGTGTGTTCTTTAGCCACTTTTTGGTTCATGGATTGCCTTTCTTGTCCTACTGGGGGGTTCACACTCTAATAGCAGAAGCTTGCCCTACTCAGTTACTTAAGGAAATTCCAATTCTATCAGTAGAATTAATTCAATACTTATTGATCTTAGTTCCTGGTCTCATTTTTAGGGTTTTAGATGATAGTCATATAGTAATAAACAAAATAGACATAGTATTTACTTGCCTGGAACATAGAGTTTAGTTGGTTGTATGGATTATACACACATAAATATAAATGGATATGTAATTAAGATTTTAATATGACTAAAAGAATCAGTCAGGTTTTGGTGTTAGAGACTAATAGCAAGAGTCTAATTAGGGGGGACAACCGCTAAAACTAAGCAAAGAGTCACTGAAGACTTAGTTATACTTATATAGTTACTATTATTTTAAGAATTACTAATGGAATCATCAAGAACATTTTATTGACATAAAACTCCGTAATCGACCTTTATTATGTTCTTAAAATATATTATGTATTTTTATAACTGTTTTACATATATTAACTTATTTATTCCTTATGACCCCATTTTATAGGTGAAAAAAATGCAATACATAGATGTAGTTAACTGCCCAAGGCCATGCTGATAGTGAAAGATTGAGTTAGTCTTAGATTGCAGATGATCTGACTCGAGTACCACACCATAACCCCAATGGTATACAACCTGTCAACATGCTGAGATCCCAAATCTCATTTACATTTAAAAGTGAAAAATAATAAAAATGAAGCACATGCAATGACTATCATGGGAAAGCAATCTAGAACATAGTGACTATGGGTTTGGGTAGCGGGATAAGACACGTTCAGGGGCAGATCATGTAGGACTCCAAAAGTACAGGGATTTCATGAAAACACTCTTACTAGGTCATTGATGTGATCCAATTCATGGCTTTCCTGTTTGTTTTGTTTTGTTTTGCTTTGCTTTTTTTTGCTTTGTTTACACATTCTGAATGTTATTCAGAAAATTATTTGGAATAGAACAGCAATAGAAAGAGGTGAAGATACCAAATTCAGGGACTATTTCTGTAGTTCAAGAGAAAGCTGGTGATGATCTGCATGGTAGCAGCTGAAATATAGAAAGATGAAGAGAGAGTAGGGACATGTTTTAAAGGGCCAATATATATGTGGACTATGTGGGAAACTATAGAGTGAAGAGTGATGCCAATTTTTCTGCCCTGGGAAAGGTCTTATTCTAATAGAGACAGAAGGAATAAAATTAAATTTTAAATCATTTAGGAACATTAAATATTCTGGATTTTAAGCAAATAGGCTAATATTTTTGTGAACTAGGTATGTGTGATAGATGGCTAACAATTATTATTAGTTGAAACTTCTGAATTCTGAAATGAAGAATCAATGAAATAATAGAAGGCTAAAGAATTATAAGTAGAAAGATCAAGGAAACAATAGTATAAAATATATATTTTTAAATAAATTTTCCGTTTTAATACATTATACTTATATTAAAATAAATGCTATAAATATTTAAAAACATAAAGGCATAATTAATAACATAAGATTTAAATAATCAACCATTCCAGATTTACGGGATAGACTTAAAAAAAATCTCAAAATTAGTAGAAGAAAGGAACACAGCAGTTAACACATATTTGGACTTTGATAAAGTGTTTTATACTGCTGCTAAAAGTTTCACTTGCACAATTAATTCTTTAAAAAGATAAAAATACAGTCTGAATAATTATAGCTAAAGATAAATAGCTGGGGATGCCAAGATGGCTCATTGGGCTAAGCCCTCATTTGTAGCCCCGGGGTCCAAGGGTTGAGTCCTGGTCTGGACCTCAACCCATGTGGACCCGTATGCTGAAGTGGGGTGGGCTTTCCATGTGGGAGGCCCCTAGTTTGGTTCTTGCCAGGGTGAGCTTCCCATGTGAGAGACCCCAGGTTTCACCCCCAGCTGCAGGGCAGTGCCTCCCATGCCTGAGGCCCCTGGCCTGGTTCCCGCCCAGTATGACCCTCTGCCCACCTGTATGGAAGAAAACCATTTAAAAAACTGATGATGAACAACTATGGAGAATGTTCTGGGCCCTTCCCCTTCTCTCTGTCTGTCTCTGTCTCTCTGTCAAAACAATAGAATAAACCTTAAAAAAAAAAAAAAGACAAATAGCCAATATCTATCTGATAAAGATGATAATGTTTGACATCTAAATAAAACTAATAATTAAAAAGAGGAGGAATAAACCAACCCACTTGAATATTCTAGGCACTTGAGTTCGAAGGCTTGAAGAGTGAAAATCCTAACATACTATATGAGGCATCCAATGTTTTACTAATGAGTGGGCTTGGTCTCTCTGAGACAAATGAAGGTTAAAATTAAATTAAGAAAACTTCTATTTTTCCAGAAAATGACAACAACAAATACTTGGCAACATAGACATTAATGAGCAATAAAACCTCCCTTGTGTAGGGAAATGGATTGAAATCTTTTCCAAACAGTAAAAATGTTAGAAACAGTCATATTGTTGAGAACAACATGCATATGCATGTCTGGTTACCATAGCATTAGACTGAAATTAGCAAAGAGTACATTTCAAGAAAAAATAGCTCACTCCTTTGGTATCAGGCTATGTTTGGAAAATCTCTTGTTCATATTTTCAAGATGACCTTGGTTTTTCTTTTTTTGTTTTTGTTTTGTCTTGTTTTGGCAATACTTGACATTTTTGAAGTAAGTTTATATTATCTTCAGCATTGAAAATTAAAGGCAGATCTATGTGTTCTGATAATCAATCTAGATTCTGGAAGAAGGTGTAACTGAAAAACCCTAATGAAATCTAAAATTAACCAGGGCAGTGTTAATAAAATGTTACAGCACAGAGATATGTCTAAACAAGATCTCCAGGGTGGGGGATGAGTCAAAGGTTTTCTCAGAAAAATACTACTCCAATGCAGAGAAATACGGTATAAAAATTCTAAAACGTTGTTATTCCTTAAAGCATAACATCACACATATTAGCCAAAGTGGTCTTCAGCCTGATGCAATCAATTGCTATTACACAATTACAGACTATTATATACAATGATTTCCTTTTGAGGCCACTTCTATTTTGTTACGAGTAAAACTTTGTCACCTGTGAAGAGAATGTAATTATATTTGTTCTCCCTATTTGCAGCTGAAGCCAGGGCTAGTGAATCTCACTTGTCTAGAAATATTACATTTATATATGTGTGTATGTGTATGTATGTATGTGTATATATAAAATATATGATGGCAAAATAAATTTCTAATTTATCTCATTTAAGAATCTTATAGAATCTGTCAACATAGCATTCATTCCTTCCACATTTCTTTTTATTATTGAAATATAATTACCATGTAACATTGCACAAGTTTAAGGTATACAATGTGTTGATTTGGTACATTTATATATTGCAATGTGGTTATTTCCTATAGCCATTAATCTTTTATTTAAAAAAACACAGTATTCTTGTAAACCCTTAGTACTTTGCCTATAGAAGGTGCTATCATTCCAAGTATCCCAAATCCTGTGTATCGTCATATTATTCATAATTCTTGAACTACTATGATTTTTTTATGATTAAAGTAAAAACTATATTTTAGGAAAAAACTCTTAAGCTAGGTTGGAAATTATTTTATGTTTTGCATGTAACTGGCACCAAAAATCAATTTCTTGAAGGGAAGAAGATAAAAAACTTCAACAAAACTTAAGTGACATCCAACATTTTCTCAATTTGTCACCCATCACAGATAGGCCAATTAGCTCCTTGGCTAAACTGTGAATGACTCATCCTCCACTTTCTCAGGTGTTTAGAATGTAAAAGCAACATACTATTTCTTTCTCCTTATGGGAGACTCACTATATAATTCACTGACCACGAATCATAAATTCTGAAAAAACACTAGGAATTGTTGTACTTGTATACTGAAAGGAATAATCATAAATGCAGTTATATATGAAGCAGAGAAAAAGTAATTTAATCTGAAGGGTGTTTTAATGATGATAAATTTTGATTCATAAAATAATCATCTAGTACAAGTATAAATTATTATAAAATATTTGAAATAAGATTGAAAAATTAGTAGCAATTGGATATGGATAAAACTGAACATTGTGATATTTTCTTTTTCAGTTAAAATTTTAGTAGTAATTGATTAAATTTAGCTTTTTTTTTTGTCCACTTGGAAAAAAAATTGTTCCCTTCGATTTATCAAAATGTGTATAAAGTTCTTCTCTTCTTTGATAAAGAAATGTATAGGTATAATTGCACAATTACATTTTATTCCTGCATTGAGATGAGCATTATGAAATAGGGAATTATTGCTAATTGGTTAGCAATTCCTCTTCTTATAAGGCATCAGCAAACATAATCCTGATACTGTAGTTGGCAGTCTTATCAAATTCTGAATTTTCTCTGCCCTGAGAACAACACCAGAGCAGGTGCTACATTATGATCATCAGAAAGCCATTTTGCTTAACATGAATATGTCATTCAGAGTGTTAGCCATCTGCTTGCTGACTGTTTGTCAGACCTACATCTACAGCAGCATAAAAGCGATGCATGTGGTTGTCACAGTCATGGATCTTCTGAGAAGCTTTTGTCTTATGTAAAAACGAATCAAAATTATTTTAAGAACTGAGTTACATTAGAAATATAGACACTTAATATTGTGTTTTTTGTTGCTTTTTGAATCTCAGATAAGTAAATCAAATTACTGAGTTTGGCTTTCTGTATGTAATTTGTGAGCTTAAAAAGAAGATACCAAACATCTTATAGTTCAAAATGTGCAGCCACTGAAAAAGATCCAGTCTGTTGTATGTATATTTTTTACATTTTAGATTCTGCCTTAAAGTGTACTTTTCCCCCAGAACATTTGTATTGATTTTACTTTGCATTGCTTATCAGAAGACAAAATTAAAAATATCCTTTTCAAAAATAATAAGCACAAATTGAACATTGAATATTATAAAAAAAAGTGTATAAGGAAATTTTAGTAAAAAGCTGACTGAGTAAAATCAATTTTGCTTTAAGGTTTTTTTTTGTTTGTTTTTTTTTTACTTGTTATTTAGATAATAACCATAGATTTATCTTCAGTTATAAGTTTCTGCAATTTTATTACTAGAACACTGTGATGGTCCCTCCAGAATTAATGCTCTCCACTTCTCAGATATAATAAATACAAAATAATACTTGGAAAAATAAAAATTTGTAAAACTTAATAAATAAATTCGAAATAAATTTTTATTTATTTATTTATTTTTGACACAGAGAAAGAGAGAGAGATACAGAGACAGAGAGAGAACTGAAATGGGGGAGCTCCCAGTTCAGCATATGGTTCCGCACGGGCCGGGGCCGGGATTCGATCCCTGGTCCCCGGCGCTGCAAAGTGAGCACTTAACCCACTGAGCCATCCCAGCTTCCCCAATAAGTAAATTAAAAAAAAATTATAAATATACATTAAAAATACAGCATAACTCTAGGTTACTTGTTCTAGCTACCACCATTAAATATTCTCGAATAAAACCCTTTCTCTCAGTATAACATTGCCAATATATTTAAAAAGTGAGTGATAACAATGCTCAATCTATTTTGAAAGAATTCAAACTGATATCAAGCAAAAGTTGTTTGTCAATGTAATTATAATGTTGAAAGTGTAGAAAATGTTTGAGCTATTTGATTTCATCAGATACGTGGATTTAAAAAATATATGTGAGTAGATGCTTTATAAATTTTGGTGCTTCTTGATTGGGGGCATATATATTGATGAGTGACATGTTTTCTTGATGTATTGTCCCTTTTATCAAGATGTAATGTCCATCTTTATGTCTTATTATTTTTTTTATCCTGATGTCTTTTTCATCAGAAATCAGTATGGCCACTCCAGCTTTTCTCTGACTGCCATTTGCCTGGAGTATTGTTTTCCATCCTTTTACCCTGAGTCTATGCCTGTCCTTGTGGCTGAGGTGTGTC
>PVKE010038032.1:0-15631 GCA_004027555.1 Craseonycteris thonglongyai
CTCTCTCTCTCTCTCTCTCTCTCTCTCTCTCTCTCTCTCTCTCTCTCTCTCTTTCTCCATCTGTCTTTATTCTGGTGCTCCTAATAGCTTCAAGGATCTTTTCCCCCATAGAATGAATGATAGCTCTTGGCTAAGAACGCCTTCTGAAGTGACCCTGACATTATGAAGTTATTTTAAGCCTGTGATATGTCATCTATTTAGCAGTAAAGATAAGTTCTATGAGCCCTCTCAGAACCATATACTAATAAAAGCCTGACTGTAAAGATTGAGCACTAGGTAATGAACCTCTTCCTTCCCAAAATGTGTCAGACAAGCTCAAAGAGATGACAGTGCCCAGGTGAAGAAGCTCAGTTCACATTTGGCATTGAAAGCCCATGTCAGCAGACTTGGAAACTGAGGCAACATCCGAAAGGAAGCAATTTATCTTTCTCAGCTACCTTATCTCACCTGCTTTATAGCTTCAGCCTTTATTAATCCCCCTTATGTCTAGGAATCAACAACATTGAAATCTCCTTTAATTGCTCTATCTCACTCCCAAGATGCCCCAGCTTTCATTTTGCTAATATGATTATTAAAAATCCATGTTTACATATTGGTTAAAGAACTAATGACCTAACTCCCTTCAATAACAAATTGCTTTTTCGTTAATATTTCCCAATGAGTGTTCCACTGAATTTGTGTTGATTACTCCTTATTGTTCTATCCACAGATACTAGAATGCTGCCAGGCCTCTAGTAGGTTCCCAATCTGTATTTATTGAAGGAAAATGGAATACTCTGTGAAAAAAAATGGACAAAAATTAATTTTGACTTAAATTAGGTTTGACTGTGAGTAACAAAAATTCAACATAGCCATGGTTGAAACTAAATCATATTTATTTCTCTGTCATATAAATGTCTAGAGACTGGCAACTCAAGGCTGATACAGTGGTTCTGCTTCAAAAGAAAATAGAGCCAATGAAGAAAGACACTATGGAGAGGCTGGTACTTGTGCAAGTTGTAAGGACTTACTACAGTAAGAAAAGGGCAGGCCCCTTGGCCAGACAGGATGAACTCTTGGCCCCCAGACTTACTACATGTATGCACTTTGGGCAAGTGAATGAACTTTTCTGGGTCTGTTTTCTCATCTATGCGAGGGACAAAGAAGAGAGAGGACAGGAGAGAGGGGGTGGGTAGAGAAGGAGAAGAAAAAGGGGGAGGAAGAGGAACAGAACAAAAACAGCAACAACTCATGGGTGAATGAAGATACATCATGGGTGAACGAAAAAGGCCCACAACTTCCAGGGGAAATGATGATCTCCCCAGCCAGCCATCTGTTTTCCATGCCTCTCCCATCAACCACATGCCTTCTCTCACCACTGCTTCTTTCCTGCCATGGTTTCAGAAAAAACAAGGGGCAAATCGATATTCCTAGAGTTGCAAAAACCAACCAAATAACATGAAGACTTGGGAAGGACTTCTCAATCTTTTTATCACTGTTACACAAACACCCTCAAAAAGGTGTACAGAGTATACATGCTAAGCACAAGACTTGGCACATAGTAGGTGACCGATATATTTCAGTTTTCTTCTCCATTTCTCAATAGTAATGATATTTGTTAGATTTTTTTTTTAACTGTTAAGAGTTACACCTTCAGATTTAAATCCAGGATAATCTAAATCTCATTTTATTCTCAAGAGTATGACTCCTTGATCTTCCATAATACCTTTAAATGAATATGGGCTGTTTCCAATTCCTGTGCATTTAGCAGTAACGTGTTATAATATCCTGTTTTAATCATAGAACTCAGGAGTGGGCAGTTCACCGGGAGTCCATGGGTCCAGCTGCTTGAAATGATAGAAACATTTTTTGTCTCTGGGTTTCCTAATCTATACTATGAAGGAAAATATGTCAGTCAAATTCAGAATTCCTGAACTACACAAATGTAGTCATCACTAGTGGGGGAGGAGAGAGAGGTGGACAACAATGTAAATCAGAAACATTTAGAGACATTTTCCATTGTATTACTTTCGTTGACGACAACGCTCTAGAAACCCTTCTTTCTACATTTATCATCTGGAGATTTTAACATTTGCTATGCAGGTCTTGAGCATCCTACAATCCCTTTCATTAACCTGGATGTTCTCTTTGCCTCTCTCCTAAACTGCAGCCTCTGTTTCCTGAATTCCATATATACCTTTTTTTTTTTTAATTTGGATATAACTGACACATAAAAAGCTGTACATACTTAAAGTGTACAACTGGACGTGCTCGGGGGTAGGTACATACTGGTGAAGCTGTCACTACCACCAAGGTCATAAACATACCCATCATTTTCTAAAGCGTCCTCTTGCCCCATTATTATTATTATTATTTGTGGTAAGAACACTTAACATAAAATCTACCCTCTTAGCAAACTTTTAGTTATTTTCAGTATTGTTAGCTATAGGCACTGTGCTGAACAGTGGATTCGCCAGAGCTTATTTATCTTGCATAATTGAAAAATCTGAAGCCCTCAACCTCTCTATTTCTCCCTCTGCCCAAACCCTTGCACTCTCTGTAGATGTCATTCCTAAATGTCTATTCTTTTCATTGCCATGCTACTCAGCTCAAAATGTTTATGGAAACCTGTGGTCCCCGTGACTCTCATGTTTGTCTCATCCCTTCTACTTCCTACTCACGCTACAGAAAACTGCAAGTGCTACAGGAAGAGATCCTAATCCCAACTTTGCCATTAACTACAGGACATTACAGAGGCTTCTGGCTCTCCCTCTTCTCATCTTTAGTGGGGGAGCAGGGGTTAAATAACTTCTAACATTTCTTTCAGGCACAAGTATGTGTGTTTCTACCATTTAAACAACTGAGTTGCCATTACAATTGTAAATTAACTGTCAAATACGTCATGCGTGTCTTATTGCATACATCATGACTCTGATGTCATAAAAAGGGCTCCTTCTGAAAATATGAAAAGAAATCCAGAAGCAGTATTATGGGGTTTTTTGTTTGTTTGTTTTGTTTTGTTTTGCTTAAGAAATATTAGAAGTCAGACCCACCAAATAAATTGTGATAGGTCAAAATGCCCAAAGCAAAAAAGATAAACTCATTTCTATTATGTTGGCACCCTTGAACTTCACTGCCTGTCAGATTTCCTGGCATATAGTTAGTGCTCAACAAATGTAATAACTCTTTGATGAACCCTATTAATACTTATCTCACCTAGTTGCAATTTCTTTCCAGGTCTACCTCTTAATGTTAGCTATAATCTCATCAAGGAGTATCTGTACTGACTGAATGTGTAACATAGCAGCTGCCACATCGCAGGTGCTAAATAAATATTTGTTGAAATTATGTACAGGTCAATGTATTCAATATCTTAAAGATAATCAATGCTCTCTGTGATGTTAACATTTTATGCCTGAAATATGAATCACAAAATGTCCTGAACCTGCCCCCTTTGCTTGTGACTTTTTCTAGTTGGTTACAAGATTGATGTCATTAATGCCCACTGCATTTCAAGGATCTTTTTAGGAATTATTCAGCAGCAGTATTCTATAACCTAGATTCTATCATTTCTTGGATGATAAATTGAGACTTGAAGCTCAGTAAGGGTACTGAGTTTGCAATTATCTAACTCTTTCCAGGGTCCCTTCTAGGGAAGAGTCGATTCGCTTTGTGATCACATCTCAAAATACATGTTCTCACCAGAGATCTGAACATAATATGAAAAATATATTTTGTTTTTGGCTGACACTGGGACTGATGCCAAATATTTCTTTTTCCTTTAACTTTATCATCCGCAAAAGGAAAAATAAAAAATTTTCCTAAAGGACAGGCTAGGATCTCTATTAAAAAAAAAAATTGATTTTATAAAAAAACCTGTGTGTTCTCCTTGTTGAAAAGAAAATCAAGAATTACAAATGTTATGAAAGTCTTTATTTTACCTTCTTTTGAAAGATATTTTCACTAAGTAGAGCGTTCAGCTTGACAGGTTTTTCTTTTGATACTTTCAAGTTGTTTCACTGTCTTCTGCCATTGTGTTGAAGAAATCACTATCAGCCCTCACATTGCTCTTCCGTACATGATGTGTATTTTTTCTCTGGCTGCTTTAAGATTTTCTTTTCATCACAGGTTTTAAGCATTTTGATGTGATATGACTCAGATAAATTTTCTTCATCTTTCTCGTACATGCAGTTTGCTGAGCATCTTAGATCTACAGGTTTATACTTCCCATCAAATTTTAATTCTTTCAGCCATTATTTTCTCAAAATGATTTTCTCTGTCTACCCACTCTTATAAACTGCAAATACAAATATACTGAGCCCCTTAAAGTTTTCCCACAAATCACTCGTGCAACTTTTTCTGCAGTGTTTTTCCTATGTGCATTTCATTTTAGGTAGTTTCTATTGGCACATATTCAAGTTCACTAATCCTTTCTTTTACAACTTCTAATCCACTGTTAACATCACGCAGTGCATTTTTCATCTCTGACATTATAGTATTCATTTATGCAAGCTCAGTTAGGCTTTTAAAAATATATATCTTCCATATCTCTAATAAACACAAGGGAGGGAGATGGCCTTAACTGTGTTACCCACAACAGGGGTAAACTGATAGAGTAATTTTCAAAATGCCTGGTGGGGAAGAGGATACACAGCACCTCCAATGGGGAACTTGCCTGAAGATCATTCAGATTTCTGCTGGGAACTGTCTTCTGTTTAAATCATCACACTTGGGGCAAAGAGCAATGTTTCTTCTCATGTCACAGTACTTTTCATACTTCCTGAATGATTAAAATGGCTTGGTGTGTTTGCTGAAAGTAGAGATTCCTAGGCTTCAACCTAGTCCTACTGAATCCAAATTGCCAGGGGGATAATGTTAGGTAATCTCTATTCTAACAAGTATCCCTTCATCACTGAAGTTTGGGAAACAGTATGTAGGGAATTGCAAGGCCATCTCCAAACTGGTTTTTTTTTCAATAGAACTTGCTCTGCAACTAGGATTTCCTGACAAAATAAAGAAGGATAAATACTGGGTTACAGCTACATACTCTAGAAAAAAGCCTTCCCATGCCCATAATGACCTAATCTAAAAAGAGCATTTCTCTTTTCACTCATGGCTTGAATATTAAAGTCTGTGCTTAAGTAAAGCATAAGTACCAATTCCTTTTGCTGATACAGTGGACCACTCACATTTATGTCCTTGATTCTAACAATTTATGGGTAGTCTTGAACATGTATGATTTGAAAATAATCCAAAGAAGCAGGAATTCTTGTAAGTTCTGAAAACAAAAATGTTACTTTGAAAAAATATGCCTTCACCCAAGAAATTCAGCTGCTAGTGCTGGTGTGGAAGTATACAATGTAAAGAAGACTAAGAAAATAAAAACGTCTAGCTAGAATTCAGCAGTTTTAAGGGGGGGGTGAAAATGGCATGGTGTCATTTGCAAATTTGGGTCATTTATAAGTGAACGCCTTGAGTAGTATTTCCTGAGGTGGGAGGAGGGAAAGGCTCTATTATGATTGTATTTTAAAATTTATAGAATGAGGGGAAGCCGGGATGGCTCAGTGGGTTAAGCGCTCACTTTGCAGCGCCGGGGACTGAGGATCGAATCCCGGCCCCAGCCCGTGCGGACCCATATGCTGAACTGGGAGCTCCCCTAGTTCAGTTCTCTCTCTGTCTCTGTATCTGTATCTCTCTCTCTCTCTCTCTCTCTCTCTCTCTCTCTCTCTCTCTCTCTCTCTCCCCCCTCTGTCAAAATAAATAAATAAATAAAATATATATTTAAAAAAAAATTTATAGAATGAGAGAGTCCTAGGTATAACTAGGTAGTTTTATTTTTTATTATTTCCTATTGGTTTTAAAACACTGCTTCATTTAACCCTATCTTTCCTCAGATTTCAACAGGACATTTTCTTCAACTGAACCAGAATTTCTGCACATCAAGGTTAAAGTCACCACACAAACAAACATAGCTATCGTCCTTTAACATCTCTTTTGGGTGTCCGAAAACTCTTTCTTCTGCCATAGGCTCTCATTTTCTTAGCAAGAACTCCTATAGAATACCAGTGATGTTCAGGATTCTTCCTAACAAACTAAATCTCTCCTGGGCATCTAGCTCATTAAACATTTACATGAATGCGTGACCTTGAGCAAATCAATCTACCTCTCTGAGACACAGTTTCTTCCTTTATAAAATGAGGGGGAAAGGGAGAGAAGAGAGGTACTAGATAAACTTGACAGTTTCTAAAGCCTAGCACCTAAGGCACTCGTATTTATATTTTATTTTTAAAAGCATTAAATCCAGAGAATGTTTGGATTCAAATATTAGCTCTGTTATTCACTATTGTTGAGTCCTTAGAAAATTTCCTTAATCTCTCTAAACCTCTATTCCTTTAAAATGAAATAATGCTATTATATGCAAGATGAGACTATTGTAAGAATTAAATGATAATTGATGGAAGCTAATTAACATAATGCCTAGCCCACAACTATTCTTCAATAATTGTTAGTTCTTATCTACTGCATTATGATGATAATGATGAATTATAAAGATAATAAAGGTAAAGAATAAGCTGTTGAGAGGTTAGCTAAGCTACTCCAATGGTATTGCTGCCTTGTCATCTACCTTGTTTAGCCAAGTGATCTGAAGGGGCTTTAAACTGATGCTAGCCACCTCGGGTAAGCACCTGTCCCAGTTAACAACCTGTACAGTCACAAGCAAATATAAGCTCCTGATGAGACTTCCCAACAGTCCTGTGGTCAACAGTGTCCCCCTTGTGCACCCCTTAGATAAGAACCCCCTTTTGGCTTGCATTGACCTACCTGGCCTCAGCCCAGGAAGCCGAAACCATTCAATCCATGGACCCCTAATAAAGGCATGTGCCCAGGTCCTGTCTCTCTCTCTCTCTCTGTCTGCACTCTGCCTTGACCTCCCATGTGGCCCCTGAAGATGTGCTGAGTACTTCCTCCAGGACCCATGAGTAATAAACTTCTCTATATCAGTTTCTCTCGGGGTCTGTTGTTGAACCGCAGCTCACCATCCAGCACCCTGTGTTCAACTTAACAACTATTAATTTGACAGATTCATTGCATAAGCCCTAAATCACTCAACTTTCCTAGATCTAGCTGGTTTTTTGGCCCCTCTAGGAAGCTGGAGAACTTTAAAACACATTCTCAGTAGCACTCATACTTTATGGCCTTTTCCCAGCTATCCCTCAGAAAAGCAGTGTAATTCTCTCTGTGTACCTCATTTTTAGACACAGATCTCATAGATTTCCATTGGAAACCAAGAATCTTTGAGGAGCTCCTGAGGTAAAAACTATGGTGCAAGTAGTCTTTTAAGTTTGTTAATGAAGCTCTAGCATTTTAAAGATCCTTAATTTCTCAGCGGCCCTGTTTGTGTTAATACAATTTACAGCCATTTTAAAATCAAAACTGTTATCTCTAGCATGGAGATGAATAGGCACCCAACCATTTATCTGGTGCTTATGCTAATACTTTTGTCTCTCTCAGGACCAGGCTAGTCAGGAGGGTGGATAATGAGAAAAAGTGTGTTTTCGTGATAATTCAAATGACACAGTAGGTCATTGTAGCCCTCAAACCTGATTAATAAATTAAAAATCAAAATCATAAATCTCCTCACATCTAGTGCAATTCTTCCTCTTTACCTTCTTCCCTGGTTCATTATACAAAGGCATTTTTATAACATGATGGTGACCAACCAGAATCCAGAACCCCAGGATGCATTCCTTTGGAAACCTTCCAGAAAAAGCCAGTCTTCTCCGTGCCGTCATGTCACCAGCTGACGCTCCCAGTCTAGCAGACCCTGGCTTCCATTACCATCCTACTCTAATCTGCAATAAAGATATGAACATGCCAAGTTCATTGGCAACCCCCCACTATCTCTATCTGTATTTTTTAAGAGAAAAAATATATAGATTTTTGGTATATTTTTGGCAATCTCAATTAATGTCATCTACTGCCTAATTCCCATTATTTTTTCACTAAAGAATCAGATGCATGGAGAGAGAACAGCGGGCTGGGAGCTAGACCACCTGCCTCGACAACCATCTAGTTGATGCATAAGGAACACGTAGTGACCTTAAGGGAAGGGATTAACCTTTTAAAATTAAAATGCCCTTACTAGGTGTCACATCCCATCCCTCAGTAACTCCTGTTCTTCCTGTCTCCAAAATGTGTCTCAACCCGGTTGCCTTCTTTGCATCTCCAAAGGCACCACTGTAGCCATCAACTCTTTACTGAACTCTTAGTGGTTCTGATCTCCTGCTTCCTCTCCTGAACATCTATCATCCAATTTCCACATAGAACAATCTTATAATCCTACATCCCATTCTAATATGTGAGGGTTTTTCCCACACCACCAAGTAATTCTCTGACACCAGCTGGGTGACCTACAATTTAACTCAATTCTGACACTATTTACCTGAACGTAGAATTAGATTCTACAAGTGAAGGGTTCAGTCTTATAACACTGCCCCTCCCCCTTAGACATAAATAGCAAATCCCAAGTTGTATCCTGAGCTTCTGACCTACTACTGGCTGTAGATTGGAGGTTCCCATGATGCCCTCCTTGAGTTTAATTAACATATGTGTGTATTTATATAATCATAAATTAATATAAAAATATATATATACACTATATCTATATCTATCTGTATCTATGAGAGCTGTCTGGGAAAAAATCCAGTCATTGTCAATATAATGAGAACAGTTACATGGCTACTTTCTGGAAAGTGTGTGTCTGTGTGTCTGTGTGTAAACATGTTAATGCTTATTAGAAAAAAGACAACCCATAGGGCAAGGAATGGGCTCCCAAGGTTCCTGCCTTTGGGATGTATCATCCCTACCCCTTGAGTGTAAGCAGGACTGTGAATGTAATGGGATATCACTCCCATAATAAAGTTACATTATGTGGGAAAGATGAAGGCGTTTTGCAGATTAATTAAATCCTTCATCAGTAGGCTTTGAGTTGATCCAAAGAGGCATTACCATGGGTGGACTGACCTAATCAGTGAGTCCTTAAATGAGGTCAGCAAGATGAGCAGCCACAGCAAATGCCTGCAGAGTTAGCTCCCATGCTGTGAAAGACAGAGGCCACATGGCAAGGACTTCAGGGTGGCCTCTGGGAGCTGACAGTGGTCCCCAGCTCACAAACAAAAGGATCCTCAGGAATACAAACACGAAGAAATGAATTCTGTCACCAACTGGGAGCTTGGAAAAGCACATCAGGCATCCAATGAGACTGCAACCCCAGCTGACACCTAGATTCCAGCCTGATGTGGCCTTGGGCAGAGGACACAGCTAACCTGTGCCTGGATCCCTGACCCAAGCACAGCACGTGTAAAGCAATGCAGGTGCTCATTGAAGCCGCTGAATTGGTGGCAATTTGTTGTGCAGCAACAGAAAGCTTATGCAAACAGCAAAGTGCCTGGCACATAGCAGGCCTGCAGTCAATGCTGTTGAATTATTAATAATCGAATATCCAGTTTTTTTTATAGGTGGTTTCCTGGAGTTAGAGGATATATTTAGATATGGAGAAGAAGAAAAGCAGGAAAGAAGTAAACATTTGAAGGGGAAGATAAAAAAGGAAAGGAAGAGGGGGAGCTGGGATGCCTCAGCAGGTTAAGTGCTCATTTTGTAGCCCTGGAGACCGAGGATCGAATCCCGGCCCTGGCCCATGCAGACCCACATGCTGAACTGGGGTGTGCCCCCAATTCAGTTCTTGCCGGGGCCTATGCGGGAGGCTCCCGGCCCAGTTCCTGCCCTGCGCAGCCCTGTGCCCACCTGTGGAGTGAAACTATATGGAAAACTAATGTCAACTATGGAGACTGCTCTGGGCCCTCCCCCTTCTCTCTGTCTCTCTCTCTGTCTGTCTTTCTATCTCTGTCAAAACAATAAAAATAAATCTTAAATAAAAAGGAAAGGAAGAAACTAAATATGGACAAATGCGTCAAGATTATTCCAAGGGGGAGCCCTGTCCTTATATCTCAGCACACAAAATCCATGACTTGGGGGAGCCAAGATGGCTCAGTAGGTTGAACGCTCGGTTTGCAGCCCTGGGGTCGGAGGATCACATCCCAGCCCCAGCTCCTGCAGACCCATATGCTGAACTGGGGAGTGCCCCCAGTTCAGATCTTGTCGAAGCCCATGCAGGAGGCCCCGGGCCCAGTTCCTGCCCTGCACAGCCCCACATCCACCTGAGGAGTGAAACTATATGGAAAACTAATGTTATCAACTATGGAAACTGCTCTGGGCCCTCTCCTTTTGTTCTGTCAATCTCTGTCAAAAAAAAAAAATCTGTGACTTATTTGCCTAAATATCTCTGTCTGTTTGGAGAAAGAAATATTATTGTGGAAGTAGACATGGAGAGGTGGGTTTTACTCAGTCTAAATTAAAGAGGATTGTATTCAGAAGCACTAAGCAGAAGACATTCAACAAGAATTCCAATCAAGGGTGGGGAAAAAAGCAAATTTCATACCTGGTATTTCCAGAAATTCAGGCAAAGCAGAGACCTAACTCACATACACCTCCATATACCTTGAAACCCTCAAGTCAGTACACAAAGCAGAAGATCTCAGAGGTTTTTGTTAGTTTTCTTTTGTTTTGTTTTTTACTCTTTCCCAAAGGAGTGAAAACCTATTATCCACACCTTAATTACAGCAGCAAGCAATGCCTCCCAAGACTTGCCAAGCTGTTCACAGAGGCCTCACGGGGTCCCAGCCTGTGTGAGTAGAAAGAACTATAGCAAGACTGGGCAACATTGATTTTCTCTCTGGCTCCACAACTCCCTGGTTGGGAGACCAGCAACAAGTCCCCTCACTTCTGGATCCTAGCCATTGTAAAAGTGAAATAATAATTGAAACTATCTGTCATCTCTCAGGAATTAGGGTGAGGGTCACACATACGCAGAGATTAGTGTCTAGAGCTATGCAACTGTGCAACTTATTAAAAGCCTGTCACACAGAAGAATTAGTAAATGCTTCCTGGCAGTGATCTTGTCTTATTTCTTTGTCTTCTGCTCAGCAATCAGCAAAGGGCTCTGGACCCAAGACATAATCAATGTTCTAAGGCTATTGTTGAAGGACAGACTCTGATAGCACTGGCAGGAAGCCAGCACATCAGAAAAAGGCAGAATAGCTATAGTTTTACCAATAGAGCACTAGAAACTATGGGTTCTTTTCTGGAACTAGATTAATGTATATTGCTGATGCCAACTCTGACTTGTTATTTACACAACAAATACTGTTGAGCATCTGCCCTGTCTGGCTATAGACATTAGTTATAGAGTGGCCAATGGAGTAAGTCCCTCATCTTCCTGGAGGAAGCAATGTCCTCTGAAGACAACCTTTGCCTACCATACCCCTCCCAACTTCAACCCATCCTCACATACTTCCAGATCTTTCCACAACACCCTTTGCTGACATACCTCCTCCATGACCACTTCCTTCAACCTCTCAAGCTGGAAGTCATCCTCAGAATATCTAGGCACTCCGATTGAGGCAGGAAATCATCATGAGCAGCCATGTGATATATAATTCCCTTGTCTACTTCAAGTAGCGTGAAAGTAAAGCAGGCACATTGATTTCCTTGGTATTGCACATGATACTGCACATCTGACCCAAACGTAATGATGGCCCATCACTAGTAGTGTTTCTCCACCTTGATGCTTCACACATACAAAGTTTATGGACACCTTTACTTTTAAAAGTCAATTAAAGCATATTTAAGATTATTCCCATAATCATATTACCCTGCCTGGAGTCATTTTGAGTACTCTCCTGAATGAGAGAGAAAGAAAAGATGGAGCTATTACTTGGGAGTTAGTAACTATACATGACATGACCTAAGGACATCCATGGAAGTTTGCCATAGACATAATCCTTACCCATGATGTGTGTGTGTGTGTGTGTGTGTGTGTTTATGTGTGTTTGTGTATGCATGAAAGACAGAGAGACTCCTCCCTCTAAACTCACTGATCATAGCTAACCATTGTTAAGAAGTTTGTGCATGGCCTTTCAGATGTTTTTCTATGGCCATGTATTCATTGTTATATTACAATGTGCACTCACACTTTAAAGCTCTACCGTATTCTGTATAAGGCAGAAAGTATTCTACAATATGGATGCACTGCCATTTATTTAGCTAATCCTCCTTTGTTGGACACTTAGGATGCTTCCAGTTTTTTTAATATGAGGGATGCTGCAATGAACATTCTTATACACACAGTTTTGTGCATTAATGAGACTGTTTTGGAAAGAAAAATAAAATATCATTTGGCAATATCAAAATTTGAAATGTACCTCCCTTAGGACTCTACAATGCCACTTTCTGGCTACTCTTTAATAGATGGTCATCTCCTCAATATTGCAGTATTATTCTACAAATATCTTTAGGTACAAAGCTTTGGAGATGAAGAAGAAACCTGTTTAGATGATCTATCAAGAGGCATGGTGATTTCTATTGTGTCAAATGACCAAGGAGCGTGGGCAGTCATTGTATCTTCTAAAGATAGAGAATCGAAGTTCTGTGATCATATTTAGTTGGGTTTAACTCAGTGGTTATAGACAGAGTGCTGTGAAATCTGCCCATATGATGTTGAATCAGTTCAAGGAATAGTCTTTAGTTCCTAAGAATTGATGACCCAAATCAGGATAGAGAAGCAGACAAATCCAATCCTCAACTCCAAATCTGCTTACTAGAATGACTCTGAATGGCAGCTCAAATGGGAAAGTAATAAAACCCAGCAAACTACTGGAGAAAAGAACCTAAGAGTCTACAATGTGAAATTGACCCATAATCACTTTTCCTGCTAGTACCACCAAATTGGTAGTTCATTCTGAGAATGAAATGGATAAAAAATTAATCTCTATCCACTACAGCCAAAGGGGATGTTTAATAGCGTTACACAGGAAGTAACACAGTGGGGGATCCTTTTAAGCTGGGACAAATTGAAAATTATCTTTTCTGCCTGTAAGAAATAGAAGTGAAATGCCTTCCTCCTTCCACCAAGGCTCAAACAAAACACAGAAGTAGAAATAGGTGAGATACAGAAGATTCCATAGAAATAGAGAAGTTATTTCTGGATAATTGGCAGAAGACATGTTGCAGAGCACATGGGAGGAAGGGTCTCCATAGCAACACAGTTGATGATAGCTCCATATTTAAACTAAATGTTGAGCCTTTACACTTTCAGAGACTGAGAATTTCCTGTGATTTCTGGTAGTAAGTTCTCTAACTTAAGGAAGCAAGCATTCCAGTAGAGGTCCACATAAGACAAGAGGAACATGAGATATACAGAAAATAATGCATAAATCTTAGAAGCTTTATAGAAGAAAGAAAAACCTGGGTCAAATGAGAATAGTCATTGACTAAAGCTTTCAACAATTCCTAGAGGGTCAAATAAATATGAATTGCAAGCCTTATTGTACATCATTTTTGGTTTGTTATATATAATTATGCTTGCATTAAGTATATAATAAAATGGTACATAATATTCCATAATATCATTTTATTCTCAATGCCTTTATAGAATTTTATGTTATAGATGGATACAACCCTATCTGATTCAAGATTCTGGTGTCTATGGTAGACTCAGGTTGATAACACCCCTTGCAGAATTCCTTGTTGGACAAAGCTTAGCCATCTATGATGTTGGACAACACTCTCCTTCCACCACAAAAGCCCATCAGAGATAGACTTGTTCTTGGTATTTATTTTGATCTGTTATCCTCTGTTTGAAAATCTTGTAATGACATTGGGGAATAATGGTGATTTTGATGCCCTATGCAGCTCACTTCCCTATTTATTTCCTTTTAAAGACTGGGCAGGTTGAAGGTTATCTAGTGGTACCTCCAGGAACCCAACCTTATGTCACATGTGATACCCAGTGACACTGCCTACATTCTTACCCCACTGGCCATGCCACTTCCCCTAAACAATTCCTGGTTAAGGATCTAGTAAAATTAAGTCTATCTTTAAGTACATAGTTTTAAACTTTTACTATCCCCAAAGGTACTCATAGTCTAACAGGAGAACAAAGCTATTAGCAGAAGAAATCAGGCATCAACAAGCTGCTGTAAATGAATATTACAGGCATGTAGACAGTTAAATGGTAATATATTTTTTTAATCTGGCCATCTTCTTATGCTTAATTTCCTACCACCTGATAAGGCAATACAGTCTACCCTTAATGCAAGAAAGAAAATTCTTAAAGCATTTTTTATTTTTTGTAAAATTTGACCCAGAATTTCTACTTCTGATAATTCATTCTAAGTCATCCAAAATATGAAAGCATTTTTTAAAATGTTAATCACAGTGTCATTTTTATAGCTAAAAATTGAAAATAATCTAAATGTCCAGCAGCAAGAATGATTAAGTAAATTATGATATATTCATTCATGATGAGATACTATCCTAAAATATTAATCTTTGTGCTTTTCTGTTCTGTACTCCATTATACATGACCCTTCCCCTAGTTAATCAGAGGCATTTAAAGGAAATTGGTATTGTTCTGATAAGAATGAAAAGAAACAGTCCATATCCAATCCTTTTACCTTCCAAAATAAGACTTGATAATCACAAGGAACAGCCTTTGGGGAAAGCTGGTTGATGAAGTTTATGCAACAATAATTGTCAGGAAACAAAGAGTGGGGCAATCCTACCTCCCATCTCCTTTCCTGACTGGGAGAAGAGATAGGACATGATCTTGAGGGTGGATGTTGTCTAGGACTACAGGGATGAGGAAATGAACTGGGGTGGGGGGACCACATGAAGAGAAGTCAGCATCAAGTGATGGGTCAGACATTCCCATCAGAGGAAGCCCATCCTGGGGTAGGTGCTGAGAACCCCAGTGAGCAGTCCTCACTGCTGTTGCTGGGGCATTCCAGCAATGGCTACCTGCAGGTCTCCAAGGGTGTTCTAGAAAAAGAATAACCACCTATGTATTGAGCATTTGAAGACCATCAAACCAGTCCATGTGGATTGATGCCTTTCAGGACACTCATGAGCCCCTTCTCTGTAGGCTCCTCTATAGAGAGAGAGCAATGAGTAGATCCAAGGAAAGCTCTAGCAGGAATACTTGAGTAGGCCTAAAGAATGGTGAAACCTACCAACCCTTTACACATATAATAACAACAACTATTATTTACCACCTGCCTAGAACAATTCATAAGTATCAAATTTTATGTTCACAGCAGCCCTTCCCATAGGATTCATACTGTTATTAGCCCATTTTGCAGATGGGAAAACTGAGGCAAGAGATATTCAGTAACTTGCCTATGACCATACAACTACAGGGTTAGTAAATTAAATTCACCCTTTTGCAAAATTGAATTCACCCTTCTGCAAATTTAGTTCACCCTTTTGCAAATCAAGTACTGGTACTTTTACATATATATTATATTTAAAAAAACATTAAATAATGTTAACTACACAGTAAAATATCAAAAACTCATACACACATAATTTTAACGTATGTTGGTTCTCCTGTAGGACCTTGTTTTTGTTTTCATCAGTCAACCATGCACAGAGTTGATATGGAAATGTTACCTAAAAACAACATATTAAGATTGCCTTTTTCTGTTAATATGGGAATGTTGTTCAATCATTATAAATAATCCTATAATATTATACA
>PVKE010038033.1:0-15629 GCA_004027555.1 Craseonycteris thonglongyai
GTTTTATATGTTTACATATGAATACAGCAATTTTTAATATTGTCACGTGGAAACTAAATATGGGACAGATTTCCACTTCTCAATTAAATGTGATTTCCAAGTCATATGTAAAGCTGAAAAATAATTTGGATGGGGGGAGCATTATAGCCCTCAAAATCAAACTGACAAATGTGCATAATGCCAAACATAGTTATGAGCTTGGCAATATCCTAAAGCTGGTGAACACTACATCTTCCACATCTGGGTCAGCATCTGTTCTGTGTTGTTAGCAGAAAAAAGCAAGAATATTGGGGTAAACACAATAGCACAATATCAAATTCTACAAATCCAACAAAAATATTCATTTATTGTAGATCAAGTGCCTAAAAAGCAGTGTGAAGCCCATGCTGAGGTGCCTGATAATTGCATTTCTCAAGTCCCTTTAGAAAACACCATACTCCAGGCCTGGGAATAACAAGCTTTTGCATAACAGCATAAGGGCCTATAAATAAGAAACTCATTAGGCTACCTGTAGCAGGCCTCTACCCCAGCCCTGGACTAGCTTGGGAGCTTAATGAGGTGATAATGAGGAGAAAATGGTTTAGCTCCTTTTTGGCCTGGTTTGTGATGGGTAGGGAAATCCCAGTTTTCAGTGGAAACAGCCACCATAGAGCCTGATTCATCATTCAGGGTGGGTCTATACCAGAGAAATAATTTGCTTCTAGGCCCTCAAGTTATTTGGCTCCCCCATCTATGGAAACAAAGCAAGCTATTCATTCACATTTGAAGGGACTGTCCAAATGGCACCAATAAAGGGTGTTAAACTAGTTGGTCATTAGCATTTGAAGAGAATGGCCAAATAACACCAACAAAGGGTGTTAAAACAATCCCCATGGTAGGTAGGGGGTGGTGGGAGCACTGTGCAATTCTAAGTGGATTAATGCCAGCGTTATTTTCTCACTGAGTCCAGACTCCTAGAATTTCATACTCATTTTTGGCTGGACCACACCTTCTTGGCCAGCTCTCCCGTTCTTTCCCCTATGAAAAGACTAAAACAGTGAGCTGGGATTAAGAATATAACTTTTAGCATTGTATTGACAAGACAGAGAGCAGATCACCAAACTGTTGGGTATCTAGGCCGTAATCCCAAATTCAGTAGGATTTGCTATAGCAGTCCCCAAGAGGGGTCCCGGAAGGATAGACAAGGGATCAGTTTCATTAGATTTAAGCTTTTCTCAGGCTAAATGCTGTTGCTGATAACACTCATAGTAAAGAAAAATAAAGAAAGGTAGATGCAGAATCTCAAGAGAAAAAATACCTCAACGAGCACTCAGTCCAAATCTTCTTTATAATGTCCCTTAGGAAAAGACATGCATCCTCTCTCATTGAAAGCGGCCCAGAAGAGTCAGGAAAAACAACCAGGTTAGATTGCAGTCAAGGATATATTTATAATACTGGTGTTATTACTGTTCTATCAGGTGGAAAATGACAAGATGACACACATGCATACTACATCACCCAGAAATTTTACTTACATTACTTTATTCTTAAAGTATATTCATAGGATGCACAAAAGCCTCATTTTGTAGATTAGAAAATGTCAGCCAAGACTTGTTTAATTTATCCTGCCAACATAGTAAGTGCTGGAGCCAAAATTCACACCTAAAGAATATCGTTTTCTATAATAACACAGAACTGGGACCTAGATAACCTATAGATCTCAGCTGATAGAAGATGGTAATAATTTAGAGAAGTTTAAAGTGGAGGATTTGAAGTAGAACATGACCTATTGGACATGTGAATTTATTTCTCTCCAGATCAACAAAAGGGAGTAAAAAATGTTGCAAGCTCACAAAGGCAATGGGAATGATAAAGACATCAGTTGAGAAAGCTTTATATATTGTAAGAAAGTAAAAACAAAACAAAACAAAAAACAGTTGGACTCATTATCTCCAAAGGATGGGGGAAGGCAAGGCTAATAAGAAGCAAGTCAGTGCTGCAGAATGAGATTAGGAGGGTGAGACAACAGCAAGCTCTGGGCCAGAGTGGGGCTGAAACAAGACGACTGTTTCAACATGTGTTCTGCTCTCTGAACCTCTCCACTAGGTCACCAGGCTCAGCAGATGTTTCCTCCCACACTCTTTACCCTTGTGCTAGTCCGCAATCTATTGATCAGATTGACTTTTGCCATATCCTTAAAACTCAACAGACCCCAAAACTTTCTTTTCCCCTTAAAACTGATCTCATCCCTATGAACTCCCTCACTGGCGAATTTTACCTTCATTTTTCTTTTAGATTAGTTGAATTTATAGTAATAATTTTGATATTCAGATATTAATACTTGTTGATTATTCTCCTAGTTTGTAGTCTATCATTTCATCTTGTGGTAAGAAACATACATTTAAAATTATAAAGTAATGGTATTTATCAAAATTTGTTCTTAGCATTGATATGTGTCTTTTTTTTATTGTTTGCTAAATTTACTGGGGTCACATTAATTGATATCAATTACCCTATTTCCAGGTGTATAATTCTACATTATATTGTCTATTCTCAGCAATAAAAAAAGATGAAATACAGCAATTTGTGACAACACGGATATGTGTCTTGCTGATGAAAACTTTTCTGATTCAGAGCTTTTCTTTTTTTGCCCCCTTCCCATGCCCCCCAACCCCCAGCCCTCCAACCCACTTACCTCTAAAGATAGTAGTCTAGAGGCAGGTACAAAAATGTTGAGCTTGCCCCAAGAACACATCAAATAGACACCTATAATATATTTAGATTAAATCTTCCTGAGAGAGAATTGTGAGCCAATTGGACAACTTTTGTACAACAAGCAGCAGAAAGGGACTTCATAGAGATCAGGGAATCATGGGAGCTCTCCAGGAGTTGAGGAAACAACCCAGACCAGAGGAACTAGTGAGTGTCATTATTCATGGGCCTCTGATTGTGGATGGGAAGTCTATCCAGGTTCTCTCCAAACTTCAGGGTATTATAGCATATCCCTAGCTTAAATATTAGCAAACTGAATTCAACAGTGCATTCAAAGGATTACATACCGTGATCAAGTGGGATTTATACCAGAGATGCAAGGGTATTCAACATCCCCAAAACAGTTAATGGGATTTTTCACATCAACAAAACCAAGGATAAAAAATCATAGGATACCCCTGAAGACATACAAATGGCCAACAGAAATATAAAAAAATGCTCAACTTCACTAATTATTAGGGAAATATAAATTAAACCACAATGAGATACCACCTCACACCTATTAGAATGGCTATAATTAACAAGACAAGGAATAACAAGTGCTAGAGAGGCTGTGGAGGATAGAAACCCTCATACACTGCTGGTGGGAATGGAAATTTATACAGCCACTATGAGGACAGTACGGAGGTTTATTTAAAAAATTAAGAATAGAATTTCCATTTGACCCAGAAATCCTTCTTTGGGGTATCTACCCAAAAAACTTGAAAACTCTAGTATGCAAAGATGTTCATCACAGCACTGTTCACAGTGGTCAAATCACGGAAACAACCAAAGTGTCCTTTGATAGATGACTGGATAAAGAAGTAGTGGTACATTGACACAATGGAATATTACTCAGTAATAAGATAAAATACTGCCATTTGTGACAACATGGATGAACCTGTGATCATCATGTTAAATGAAAAAAGTCAGATTAAAAAAATAAAAAATCATATGACTTCACTTATAGGTAGAATATAAAACTGAAAGTAACAAAGAAACAAAAACTCATAGACACAGTCAATTATTTAGTGGTTACCTGAAGGTAAGGGGTGAGGTGGAATCAAATATACAATGATGAAAAATTAACTAACTCGAGGTGGTGAACACACAATGCAACACATAGACCATGTAATGTAGAATTGCACACCTGGAACCTACGTCATTTTTACCAACCAATGTCACCCCAATAAAGTATCTAAACTTAATAAAAGCTTCACATGACAAACTCTCAGCTAACATCACACTCAGTAGTGAAAAGCTAAAAGTACTACTTTCCTTAAGATTAGGAACAAGACAAGGATGTTGACTCCCATCATTTAGTATTCGATGCATATAGTATTAGATGTCTTAGTTGTAGCAATCAGAAAAGAACAAGAAATAAAGCATTCAAATTGGAAACAAAAAAGAAAAACTACCGTTATTTTGCAGATGACATGACAGTACATGTAGAAAATCCTAAAAAATTCACCAGAAATTAATAGAAAAAAAGAATTGAGTAAGGTAGCAAGATACCAAAATTAATGTACAAAAAGTTGCTGCGTTCCTATACACTAATAACAATCAGAAGAAATTATTTTTTTAAATCCCATTTACAACTGTATCAAGTAGAATAAAATACTTAGGAATAAATTTAACCAAGGAGATGCAAGACCTGTATTTTGAAAACTGCTCATTGTTGGAAAGGATTAATATCATTAAAGTGACCATACTACCCCCAAAGCAATCTATAGATTCAGTGCAATTCTTATCAAAATACCAATGTCATTCTTCTCAAAAGTAGAATAAATAATCCTAAAACTTAAATGAAACTGCAAAAGACCACAGATCCCCAAAGTAATTTTGAAAAAAAACAAAGTTGGAAGTATTATGCCACTTGATTTCAAACTATACCACAAAGTTATAATAGTCAAAACAGTAGGACTCTGGCAAAAAAAGACCAAAAAAAGACATAAATTGATGAAACAGAACTGAGAACCAAGAAATAAATCCTTGCTTAAATGATCAACTAATCTATGACAAAGAAGGTAAAAATATATAATGGAGGAGTAACAGTCTCTAAAAGTAATGTTAGCATTACTTTTAATGGGTAGATACATTAAAAAAAATTGATACTGGACTACTTACTCTCTTGCATCATACAAAAATAAACTCAAAATGGGTTAAAGACTTAAGTTTATGGCCTTACCATAAAGCTTCTAAAATATATATATATATGTAATAAACTATTTGATATCAGTGTGAGTAATATCTTTTAGATACATCTCCTCAAGCAAGGAAAACAAAAGTGAAAATAAGAAAATGGGGCATCAAAAATAAAAAGCTGTGCACAGCAAAAAAAATAAAATAAAATAACCTACGGAATGGGAGAATTTATTTGCAAATGATATATCCCAAAGGGGTTGGTGTCCTAAACATACCAGAAACTCATTGAACTCAATAACAAAGCAACAACCAATAGGCAATCCAAACAAAAAAGGTGCAGAATACATACAGTTGGTCAACATCACTAATCATCAGGGAAATGCAAGTAGAACCACAGTCAGATATCATCTTACACCAGTCAGAATGGCCATTATCAAAAAGTCAACAAATAATATGTGGGCAAGGATGTGGAGAAAAGGGTACCCTTGAATCCTGTTTTAGGAATGTAAATTAGTGCAGCCACTATGGAAAACCATATGGTATTTTCTTTAGAAAGTTAAAATATAACTACCAGCAATTTCTCTTCTGGGTATTTATCTAAAGAAAAGAAAACACTAAGTTGAAAAGATATATGCACCACCACATTCACTGCAGCACTATTTACAATAGCCAACATAGGGAAACAATCAACCTAGGAATCCATTGATAGAAAAATGGATAATTTTCTACATATGCGTGAAATATTACTCAGCCATAAAAAAGAAGGAAATCTTACCATCAGCACCAACATGGATAGACTTACAGGGTATTATGCTAAATGAAATAAGGCACACAGAAATCCAAATATCACATGGTTTCACTTACATGTAGAATCTAAAAGAAAACAAAAACAGACTCATAGAAACAGAGACCAAAGAGATGGTGACAAGAAGGAAAGGGGTGGGGAGATGGATAAAAAATGGTGAAAGAGAATATAATCAATAATTTTGTGATAAGTTTACATGGTGACAGTACCGGTAACTAGTACTAGTGGGAGAATCACATTGTAAGATCTAAGCGTCAAATCACTATATTGTATAACCAAAACTAACATTACTAATATAATGTTGTATTCCAACTATACTTAACATAAGAAAAAAGCACATAGCTGAAGTTGTGGGCCTGCAGTGCAAATACTGTGCTAGGCAACGCAGTATTCTTTTTTCAGTATCAAAACACTGAAGGAGAAAGCATACACTGGAATGAGTCTTCAGTGAATCCTGGAATTCTGACAGATAAGATGGGGGAGGAAATCAAATCATGAGAAATACTTCTCATTTTTGAAACAACTCTGATAGGAGAGTTATATGATGGCAAGAAGACAACTCTATTTTTTTGGTATCCAGTGTCTGCTTTTTCTCTTTTCCTCTAAGCAACTTTTTCATGCTGTTTCATTAGTATTAAAAAAGTATAAAGAATTAAGAAAAAATTAAAAAGATAGTCTCAATAAAAGTTTTAGAGTTTTGACTTACACATTTAATTCTAATTTATTTGGAGGTTTTGTTTGTTTGTTTGTTTCTTGCACTTCATTGTATAAGGCGTGACAATGATAATACTGTATGAATCAACAATTGTCACAGCATTATTTAATTAAAAAATCCACATTTTCCCATGATCTGTTACATATACATCAAGTTTGTCATAATCATTTCAGAGTTTATATATCTGTTTATGGTTGTTCTTTTTCATTCCATTTGTCTATCTGTCTATTTCTATACGAGTGTCATACTGTCCTAATTACCACAGCTTCATAATAAAGTTTAATGGCTGATAGAGTAAGCTATCATTATTTTATTCTTGTCCAAGAGTAGCTTGACTTTTCTTAGCTGTATTTCTTACCATACAAGGGATGTCTGGAAAAAAATCCAGCCATAAATATCTGTTTTCCTTATTACATGGCTGGATACTTTCTGGACAGCTGTCATATATTTTAGAATCAGTTTCTCAACTTCCTTTAAATATTCCTGTTGTGGCTTTGATAAAAATTGTATTGAAACTATTTAGTTTGAGCTTTTTAATCCATGAATATGATATTGTACTTTATTTTGAGATTTTCTGACTTTATATATTTTTCATAAAGGTCTTGCACATTTTATTAGATTTACTTCTAGGTATGATAATTTTTATTATACATTATAATATTTTTTCTATTTTTCTGCTGTTGTGTACAAATGTAATAGGTTTGTGTATAATGATTTTACATCTAGCTTTCCTAATACCCTTTTCTTATTTATCTAATCTTCTGAAAATGTTTTTGTTTATTCTTTGTGGTTGTTATATTAAGAAACATTTTAACAGTTTTGTTTCTTCCTTTCCAAAGTTTAAATAGTGTTTTTTCTCCTTTTATTCAGTCCTTCTAGGCTAAGAACACTGGCACAGTGCTATCAAAAATTGGTCTTAGTGGGGAAGCCGGGATGGCTCAGTGGGTTAAGCGCTCACTTTGCAGCGCCGGGGATCGAATCCCGGCCCCTGCCCGTGCGGAACCATGTGCTGAACTGGGAGCTCTCCCAGTTCAGTTTTCTCTCTGTCTCTGTATCTCTCTCTCTCTCTCTCTCTGTCAAAAAATAAATAAAAATATATTTAAAAAAAATTGGTCTTAGTAGACAGTCATCCTGACATTAAAAGTTATATTTATAATGTTTTACCATTAAACATGCTATTCTCCCAGTCTAAAAGATAGTGTACTTGTTGTAGAAAATATATTAATACTGATTTTATCAAATGTGTTTTCTTTATCTATTTAGAAAATCATTTGCATTTTCTATTTTAATCTGCCTATATGGTAAATTATAATTATATATTTATTAGCATTAAATTACACTTGAATTCCTATAATAAATGTACAGTTATACTCCATTAGCCAACACCCTTAAGTAACTGGCAAAAATTTTTTTTTTTTTTGCTGTTTGCTTGAGTTCTGATTAACAGAAAGTCTACTTACATGTATCTGGTATCTACCAACCCCCATTGCTGCCAGTTAACTGAGAGTCTACTGTAATTAGGCATTCATTTCTTCTTAGATTATGGTTTTAATGGATTTTCATATAAATTATGAATGAAATGGGCTTTAATTTTCCCACCTTGTACACCTCTTTTCTGATTTTGATTTCAGAGTTATACCAGTCTGATAATGTCCTCTGGAAAGTTTGGTAGAATTTTCTGGTAAAACCATCTGGTTTTATTTTTCAAATACTTTAATGAGTAGAAAATATAGCTTTTCAGTGTCATGTCTTTTATAATAAGTTACACTTATATAGAAATATGTATTTTTCTAATTTTCAAATTTATCATCATTAAGAAATTTACAATTCTTAGTTGCATTTAATTCTAGCCTGCATACAAATGTTTGTCAGTTTCTCTCTAGCGTTGTTTATACATCATCTCCCATCTTTTAAAATCACTTTTACTAGGTGTTCTCTTCAAAGAACCACTTCCTTGTAGGTACCCTTTTGTATTTTGGTTTTCTTTTTCATTAATTTGAAATTTTATTATTACTGGTCTTCTATAGTTTTAGGTTTATTCACTATATTTACTTTATTATTCTTTTCCTGAATCATTATATTAGATGTTAGGTTGTTAATTAAGCAGTTCTATTTAAGAATTTAGGGCTATACATTTGCTTCAAATGATCACTTTCACTGAATTCTATAATTTTTGTTTGGTATTTTAATTACATTCAGTTTTGTTTTTCCTCCAAATTCTATTATCTTCTTCTTTATACCATAGTTATTTTTAACTGTGTATTTTCATTTCTAATGTATGCTTTTAAAGTATATCTTTTTGTTATGAATTTTTTAATAAATTGAATTGCCATAAGGACGCGTTGGCCTAAGGCATAGCATCCTTAATCAGCCCTAGTATTATTAGTATTTACTCTAAGAACAGCCTTTATTGCCCTATTTGCTTATAGCTTGACACTCTTTTTCTACTTTCAGCTCATTGCTTATTTTTATTTATGCATATATTTATTGTTTCTAGGAAATTTTTCTTTCTTTCATGTGGTTTCAGCAATACACTAAAGCATATTTGTGCTAGTTTATCCAGGGGTTCATTTTCTGTAATGAGGCCCTTCAATTACAGCTGCTTGATGTTTTGTGAACTCCAAGAAACTTAAACAACATCTCGGAAATATATTTACACAGTCCAGTGAAAATGTGAGGTATTCAAAAATTTCAAATGTTGTTCACTATTTTCACATATTAAGACTACTCAGCTCTTCCTGGTTCCCCAAATGCTTGCTAAGGATGGATAGAGTAATACCCAGAGCCACCCTGAAAAGGTCTACTTTAGCTAAGATTACTTAATTCCAGGCTCACACCATCTCTGCTGTAGGTAATCATGTATATTAATTTAAAAGATCTTCCTATCTAGTTCTTAGTGAAAGACAAGTAAATAGAATAGGTGGTGCTGTCATATTTTCTTGACTATATAAACAGATGATTGGAACAGATGAGCACTAATGTGTCTTTCAGTTCTAAGAAAATATTCCTGTGTCTAAAAACAATAAAATAGTATTTATCATGAATTGCCAGACAGTGAATAACTGAGAGTTAAGTATATGTTACATTTTTTCCCCCGGTTAATGGAATGGCAACTTCCAAAGTATTTTCTTTTCACCCTTTAGTCCTTACAACAATTTAATGCTGCCCTCAAATCACTAATAATTGTTGCTGTATCTACCTGTCATTTATGGATTGAGATTTAGTGCAATCTTTGTTAGTAAATGCAGATGGATAATTCAGCCCTAAAATCAAAGTTCAAAGATGTACCTTTGAAACAGGACTCTAGGGACAGAGCAATCACTTGTCTTGCAGCCCATAACCAGACAGTTCAGAAAGAACAGCAAATCAGACCCAGTGATATTTATAAAGTCAGAAACCAGGAAGAGGAAATCAGGTTTGTAAGGTTAAGAAAATGTAAGAAGTGGTCTTGAGAAGAACAGTCACAATCTATGGAAAGAAGTTCTAATGGTGCATTTATGGAAAATACAGGTGGTTTATGTGTGCATATATATACACACACATTCACACAAATGTATATAAAGTCAACTTTCAAGAATATACTGTCGGGAAAGCTGGGATGGCTCAGCGGGTTAAGCACTCGCTTTGAAGCCCTGGGGGCCCAGGATTGAATCCCGGCCCATGCAGACCCATATGCTGAACTGGGATGTGCCCCCAGTTCAGTTCTTGCCTGGGCCTATCCCGAACCGGTTCCTGCCCTGTGCAGTCCTGTGCCCACCTGTGGAGTGAAACTATATGGAAAACTAATGTCAACTATGGAGACTGCTCTGGGCCCTCCCTCTTCTCTCTGTCTCTCTCTGTCAAAAATCAATAAAATAAATCTTAAAAAAAAAGAATATACTGTTACCTCTTTGTAGAAGTCTTGAAAAACTAGATTTTCTTTGCATTTGAATAACTTAACTGAAGTAATGAAATAAGAGAGACCCTTAATGGCCTTTGTAGGGTAAAACTTCAGAAAATTAAATTTGAAAGTATTCCTATCTGATCTCAGATTCATAGGAAATTTGTACATGTAACCACTATTAGTTTTAATTGATATATAATTATAATAATGTAATATAAAATAGTAAATATTACTATGTAGAATTGGCATAATTATGTAGACAATAATTTTACTTTACAAAACTTAGTGAAATGATTCAATATTATGGACTTAAATGAAAGGTACAAAATTTTATGTGTATTTTCAACATGAAAAGTTAACAGTTGATATACATTTGGAGGTGTGACTAAGCGGCATACAGATATTCTTATTAAATTATATAATTCAGTTAATCAAAAGCAATCTCTGCTATTAACATTTTGGAAGTAAATGAAATTAGTGTCTTTATCTGAAAGTCCTTCTCATTGTCCAGTTTTCAATTACAATTGAGAAACAGTATGTCTAAAAGTAAGAAAAAAATGTCTAGGTAATTTATCTTATAACATTAGTGGGTAAAAAGAGGCCTCTAAGATAGGTCTTGTAAGGAGCAGCTTATTTAAAAAAAATGGACTGGAATGTTTACCTATCACTCTAAGAAGTTTCTTCTCCTGTATCAGTTTTCTTATGGGACGTGAATATAGAGTAACAGCAGTAATGTTTGTCAGTGTCCTGTGATTGTTAGCAATGCATCCTTGCACATATTGTTTCAGACAAAAAAAAAAAAATTAGTATTTTGCATTAGAAGAGGATAATTAGGCAATAAGACACAAAAGCCAGTGTGGTTATCATGAGATAAACACACACATGGGGTGTTATGAGGCACAGCCAAGTGTCTATAATCCCTCTAGGGCATGATTATCTCGTGATAACCACACACCCTGGAGTTGCCTTATTGCTATTATAAAATATCTTTATTATGGAAAGAAATATGCATTTCTGTGCAGAAAGGAGACGGAGCTGGCAATTTAGAATGCTGAACAGCAGTTACAGCTGAGCTATGTGGTTTACATAGATTAAGCTATCCCATTGGAATGTTTTCCCAGTCAAAAAAAAAAAAAAAGTTCCCTAAATCCAAGCAGTCATGATCTGTAGTGATGTGCAGCTATTTTGAGCATTTGGGAAATTCCCTGCTTGGTTCTGAGGCTGTTGGTTTGATGGTTGCTTGGGCTGAATACTGAGATATGCAATGATGAGAGGATATACCTACACAGTGTTTTGGAAACTTGGTGTTCTGGGAACCCAAACTGTGATTTAGAAAAATGTGAAAATACTGTGCCATCATTGTATCTTGTTTCTTTATCAGAATAAATATTTTAAATTCCTATGGAAACAAAGTCTAACAACAGAAAAATTTGTAAGGGAAAGAAATTATTAAGGGGGAAGCATGGAGATTGAAATAAAACTCAAAGTGGTGAGGGAAGAAATACTGAAGGTCCCGGATAAGAAATTACAAACTTGAAGTCAATAGAGTAAGAAGCTGAGGACTTGAAACCTAAAGAAATGATGGTCAACAAAAAGTGTGATGTGCATTGTATCTGATTTATAATCACAAGGAGGGATTTATTTTCTGTGGTTCCAAAGAGAGAATTAATATAAGTGAAAATCATGGGGGAAAGGATTTCATATTACTATAAGAATCCACTTTTAAATAATGGATGGTTACAAAATATAATTTTCTTTCCTGAACCAAAACTTCAGGCAAAGACTGAATGATATATTGAGATTCCTCCATTAGAGAAGGTCCCCCATATCTCAAAAATTGTACCATAAAATTTAAAGTTATGGACACATATAAAATTTAAGAAGTAGATTCAACATTACCAAACATGTAAGGTCTGAAAAGAGATTGTGAATCCAAAGCACTTCTTAGGTTATCTAATAAGAGCAGAAATAAGTAGTTTTTGTATGCATCATGGGTTTGTAGATATATGAAACACACTAAAATAAGGCTCTGTTGTATTGAGACAGATTCAATGGCTAGGTATAAAGGATTGGCTATATGAATCTTATTTGATTTAAACATTAGAATTCTCTTTTCTGTGAATCTGATCAGTTATTAACCTAATATTCTAAAACTGATGAAATCAGAGGATGGGCAGTACACATTTTATTTCAATAAATTTCCATTGCTATTAAACAAGCTATGAGGTAAAATCAGCAATGAGTTAGCCTATAAATTGTATGTAAAATAAAAATCAATATTTATGTTTGGGCAGCCAAATCTTTGGGAAAAAAGATCCAGAGAATTGAACCCACCATTGCATGGTAGTCACATCAGAATGTGTCAACCTAATGTAAGATTATTACTTAATATGGTATATAAAATTGATGTAATTGATTTGATTGAATTAAAAGTATGGTATATATTCTTAGAAGATTTTTTAAGTGCAGCAAAACCAATAATTGGTTTAAATGTAAAAATGAATTGTGTCTGGTGATTTCCTACCCAGCCATGGAGATGTTTTATTGGTTTTTGCATTTTACTAACTGATATGCTTTCATGTAAAATCAATGCCTCACAGTGTAATATATTTTGCATTGTTATGGTGTGGGTTCTATAAGCTAAAATACATTTATGATGTATAACTCCAAATCTTTATTTTACAATAAAACTTGCCAGGGGGGAAATTTAAAGGGGTACCATTTGTTTTCTAAATATACAACAGCATCTTTCACATAACTGACAATTGTTCCAAAAGAATGCTATCATTTCTTGTCTAAATCCCCATCTTTTAATTTAGCCCTAGGCCATACCTTTTAAAGAAATTGCCATCAATGAAATATCAGATGCTCCATCAGGGCCAGACTTGTGTACCTCCCTAGTAGAGCTGTGTGAAAAATTTCACACCTACACTGAAACTGCCAAAATATGCTTCTTCACTCTTTTCAGTACCAAGGGGAAAACATATACTTTTTCCCTTTGGGCAGTTTTGACAGTTTTAATACAAGTGAAAAGCAGGTTTTGCCAGCATAAAAAAGGGGGAAAGGAAGAAATCTTGAAATTATAATGTGAGAACCTCATAGTCTTAGGAGGTGGTAGCGGGGAGAGGAAACGGAAAATCTATGCTCATACTTGGTCTTATGCAAACCTGATCACGTGATCAGTAGCGTTCAATTTCTTGCTGGGCAAGATCATAGCAAGTGAAAGAGGCTAAACCCTTTAAGGGTAAAGCCAATACTAAATAAAAGTAATTTAAAAATGGCAATAAAGATTGAGGCTTCTGCAGTGTTTTTCCCTTAGAGTTAAATCATAAGTAAAGCCAATTACTTCTAAGAATCTATCCCATAGTGCCAAGCTTACTTACTCTACCTGGCCCCCCAACTCTGTGTGCTGTCAAGATTCAGAAATCTTCCTTGGCTTAAGGGAAAGAGATAAAAATATAAAAGTCAACTAGTATATCCTCAAGACATCTCCTGACCCTATGGAAAAAATCATCCTTTGTTCTTTCTTTTCTTTTCCTTAAAGTTTTTGAGGACACTCACACCTCTATGACAGAGAAAGAAGCTACTTTGCTAAAAGGTTTTAAAATTGTCATTTATCATGACCACTTTCCTCAATCACTACAATCCCAAAACACTCAAAAGGTTTGGAAAAAAAATAATGGGTCAAGAAAGTACATATAGATTTAGCTCAGGAAATTGAGCCAAGCAGAGAATTCTTCTGTACCCATGAATTTCTATAGCATTTTTACACTCTTTAGTCATGCTTTAAAACAATTGAACACCCAACATAAACATCAAGTCAATGGAAAATTGAATGTGTTGAACCGTTCTGCACCCACCCAAACTCATCTGGTAGAATACTGTACTTTCAGGACACATGGAATGAATTTTAACTTGACTCTTATGTGGAATTCTGTACTACAAGCAGTTCAAAGCATTTACATAGAGATGCATCTTTTGTCACTTTGAAGATAGGGTTACCATGTCTGACTTAAGAGAAAAAAATTGAGGGGCCTTTCATATGAAGAGGAAAAATGGCTTTTGTCCTGTTTGGCTTTTGTAATAGTCTTAGAGGAGGGACGATTCTGAATTCTGTATTTGCAATTTAGACAAAAACTGCTGATGAATATATTTGAGGATTTGCCCTTTGGATTACTTTATATGTTGTCCACTATATAATGAAAATAGTCATTTGAGTAAATGCTTTTTTAACTTTTCTGTACCTAACCACCGTAGACTGATGGCATTTGTAAAACTAACAACTAGGCATAAAATACGCTGAAGCAATACCATATGACAACATTTCTGGGGGAGGGAGACTAAGATGGATTTGTGTTCTGTTTATTATTATTTTTTTATAGAAAAATGTAACATGGACTTTTCTAATGGAGTCACAATAACATTGTAGCCTCATTCAAAGCTGAGGGTTGGCTTTCTCTCCTAATTAGCCATCTTCCAACACAGTGATTCTGGGAATTGGGGCTAGGCTTACAGTGACTTGTCACTGCCAAGGGTCCTTTCATTGAGATAGCTCCTGCTACTGTCCTCTAGTGAAGTGGGGCCTCCAGGTCCTATGCCAGCTAATTCTGGCTCCCAACCAGCAACACTATTCCTGATGCCACTTATACTGCCCGGCACCACTCAGGCCAGTGTTAGTACAGAAACTGCCTCCTGGTTCTGCCTTGTCCAGAAGCCCTGAAAGGTTGTACTCAGATACTTCTGCACTGCTTTTCTTCCCTCATCATGTCTTACAAACTTTGGGTATAAGGTGTTTAATGTTGAAAGATGATAGCTTTCTCTCTCCTGAAGATTCAGATATATGTACATAGGGGCTGAGAGACTAGATGTGACAGTAGCCAACACCATGTTATCCTCAGCGTTGTGTTCCTTTCACAATGTAGGAAAGACTGAGGTTGGTTTTGTTCTTGGCTTTCTTTTAGGACAATTTCTTGTTAACATGCGTTTCTCTTTATGTCCCAACTCCCAGACAAGGACACACCTATAGTTTGGCAAAACTGGAAGACACTGCTAACTTTCTTTCAGTCTCCATTTGTTCCTTCTTGATTTTCATAATAGAACTTCCCTTCCAACCCATCACTGAGTCTCAGCTGGGCACGGGGCAAGGCAGGTAGGTAGACACTAGCTTCCCCAGCTGCCCTTCTTTTGAGGTGTGACTAAACTGTTGCAGTGCGTGTGACAGGTGGGTGTGACAGAAGATAACCTTTTAAAGTTTTGTCTTTAAATACTATCCCTCATATGTTCCCTTCTCTCTCCTTGCCCCTTCCCTCCTGGGAACCACCTATTGAGGATGGCAGATCCAGCAGCTTGGA
>PVKE010038034.1:0-15628 GCA_004027555.1 Craseonycteris thonglongyai
GTTTGAGCTCCAGGAGCTGAACTACATCCTCCATACTATCTATTAGGACCTAAAAATATTCATTTAACAAATACATATTGATAACCTAGTAGAGACCAAGTACAACAGCACTGATCCTCATATCAAATGCAAATAACAAGTTAGCATAATTCTATACACTACCTGGTGAAAATTAGCACCATGATACTGCATGTTACAATAGCACTGAAACGTAGTATTCACGTTTAACCATTACTTTGGATACTCACCTTAGATAAACTAGATTACTCTATGTTTTCTTTTCCAAGAAATCAAAAATCTGTTTGAAATGTCAGCCTTGAACATCATAAAATTATACAGAATGAGGAACCAAGCTTATAGTGCATATAAATATGTGAGCATATTAGGCTGCATTTAATTACCAGTTCAAACAACAACCTGATCTAACCTTTGACAAGTAAAATAAATGTTCTGAATAATTTAACTAAAGCAAGCATTTGCTGTTAATGCTAGCTAATTATAGTAAGAGCTGGAAAGGGTAGGGTAAGAGAGATGACGAAGGGAAGAGGAGAGGAGATAAAAAAATTTTTAATAAAGGTTGAGATCTGCAATTATTCATTGAAACAAAATTTTTTTCAATGAATTTAATTCACACAAAAGGGCAAACTCAGTAGAGCAAAGTTGCTTTATACATACTCAGATAAAGAAATACTGCAATTTTTTACCTTCACTCACATACTTGTTCATTATATGCTTATTACTCTAAAACTGTCCCCCCACCCCAGAAAAAAATAAATACTAAATAAAATGTGAATAATTATGAATACATACACACACAAAAGAAATATTGCAAATAATCACAGAGCTTATTCTTAAAATCAAAACATCACTGATTATCATGAGGACAGGAAAACTAGGTGATGAATTAGGGGACCATCACCTTCCCTTCACTCAAGGGGCTCAAAGTTGAGTGAGGAAAGAGTCTAGGAAATAGGTTGCCAGAGTTAATATTAATAATTAATTAATTAAAAATAAATCAAATAGAAAAACTCACGCCCAGTTAAATTTGAACTTCAGAAAAACAACAAAAGTAATATTTGAAACATATATATACTAAAAAATATTTACCATTTAACTGCAATACAAATTTAAAGGTGAATTACATATTTTATCTGACAACTGTACCAGTGGACAAATAAAGATGAATATCTATGAGGAAATATGTGGTTATGTCCACAGTAGGAGCTCCAGAATTAAGTAAGATCAAAACTCTAAAAAGAAGAGCTCACAAAAGAACTCACCCAAAGAAGAACAGAGTTTGTTTTCCACCATTGGTATCTGATTGCTAATGGGAAAGATTAAAATGTACTACTACTCAAATGTACCGACCCAGCCCCACAAGAACTTGTTTTTCAACCCTAGGAAAAGGAGCTGCAAAGAAATACAATAATAAATAAATGAACAAACTTCTGAATAGAAATCAAACAGCAGAAAAATAAAACATTCTGACAAAAGTCCAAGAGCCACTGAAGACCCTGTTGAGTGGAGACAGAGCATATGACTATTCTCATATTGAGATAATCTTTAGCCTAGAAAAAATAGGTAATTCACAAAAAAAACACAAAAGTGAATTTTGTGAATTTTTTGAGACTACTCATATAAATACATAAGATTTTTATTCTCACATTGTAAATAAAATGCTAATATGCATGATACTGCATAAGTATCTAAGTTATGATAAGCTCTAAATGTGACCTTAAAAAAATAATTCAATAATGGATTAGGTGAAGACTCTTATACTTCATATGAAAAATGCCAAATTAATTGATTACTAATTTAAAAAATAACTAGCTTATTTGCCGATGGAATAGAAGGTTCTATATACTTGGGCATAAGAACCAAGAAGCATCAGCATGAATGTGAAAATGTTTCAATTATAGTAGAAGATCATCATTATTAATAGACAAGAAAAACTCCAATTCCCCAAATTATGACATATAGATTTTATATAATAAGAAAGACAATCACTTAAAATATTAAAACACTATAAAATAATGAATTTGAGTTTTACTGAAAAACATGACTTGAGAGTTTCTCTTAGAATATTTGATAACCATGCTGATTGTAATAGTTCTGTCTTTACCCCAAAGAAATCTGCATGCATATAACTTCTGTCTCTGTATTTTTAACACTAAAACCACTTAGGTGTCCATGTATGATATACAAGTACATGTATAGTTTAAAAATGTAAACATTATAGGACTTCAAAATGAGAATAAAACTGTTTAGATTTCATTTTTTATGAGAGGGAATTTTAAGGCATTGACAAAATAAAAGAGATACAGAACATACATAATACATAGTGCTCACAGAATATCCTGATGTGACAAAACAAAAATTTTCTATGGATACTACTGAATTTTTTTTCAAATCATTAAGGCATACTAAAAAATAATTAATTCCATAAACTCCATATAGAAGAAATGAAGACCTGAAAAAGTTTATGAAAGGCTGTAATTAACAAAATGAATAAATATACAAATAGTAATGTGGGTACAAAAGAACTACAGAGGGGTTACAAAAACCTTATCCCAAGTGACAGAGAATTTTACTAGCAAAAATACATACTTCTTTCTTCCTGTGTATAAACTTAGGCAGAAGACAGCAGCATAATATTAAAAATTTCATTTCCTACCTTAATAAAATGTTTAAAACTACATTAGACAACTGTAATTTTTGCCATACTGATTTAAATAAAATTATTGCATAATTTTTAAAACTGTTATAATTTGACAAACTTCATGCCTTGACGCAGTCACTTGGAATTATACAATAATCTATGTATATACTTAATTAGATAAATAGATATCTGAAGAGTCTGAGAACTGTTTAAGGCCTGGAAATTCTGTCTTAATTTCTAATAGGAATAAACAGGATCAAGCACTTTAAGTGATATTATCATAAAGTAATTGTTTTCTATTACAGTAATTTATTCCCTATAAAAATAGAGGCTTTGAAACCAGATAATTCACTCTAACCAGTCAAAATACGAAGGCTGTCGGAAAAAAAAAAAATCCAGCCATAAATGCTTCTGTTTTTCATATTATAGAGCTGGATACTTTCTGGACAGTCCTTATATACTGACTTTCACTTACTGGTAAGTACATTTTTACAAAGTCTTCCCTAGCAAAAAAAAATGTTTTTATGCTATAACTTTAAAAACTATAAATACATTATTTTAATTTCAAATGAAAGACTAAGATAACCAGTTATTTTTCATATAGTAGGAAGTCTTTGTCTAAAATATCGTGAAGCTCTAAGTTTTTACTAAATATCTGAGAAAGGTCACTAATTATTTAAATGTGATAACATAAGTGGTCAAAGCAGTAAACTTACATAATTTAATTACAAAAATACAGTGGTGTGATCCGTTCCCTTCCTCATATTTGAGAAGGTAATACCTTGAGAAGGTAATAAAAATAGAGGCTTTGAAACCAGATAATTCACTCTAACCAGTCAAAATACGAAGGCTGTCGGGAAAAAAAAAATCCAGCCATAAATGCCCCCCTTCTACCATGATATTCACAGATAGCACACTCATCTTCTTAGAACACCAGCATTATACCTTACAGAATCATTCTAGTAACTTATTGACATGACAGCCTTAGCACCAAAAAGATGAATCTATACTCTTTACCTACTACTAGACTATTGGACACAGTGACTGAAATTCATATATTTCCTTATGCTATCTCATTTCAAATACAAAGATGTCTGTGCAGAACAGCAATTGTGAGCCCATATGCAGGACACGAACACATACACATAAGCAAGCAATCAAACATAAAAAGATAAAAATCATGAAACAATTTTCATGAGAATGATGTTAAAACAAAAAATTTAAGATATCATACTTTAACATTTAATGTCTTATTCTGATGACAAATTTAGTAATTTTAGCCCAGAAATAAAATTGTTGAATCAAATCACTTCCCCATTTTTAACTCTAATAAAATAATTGTCAAACTTATATCCAAAATAGCTACACCAGTTTTCTGAATTGTTATGGAAGAGCCCTTCCTACTACCTTGCTAACTCTTAGTGTAATGAGCCATTTTAATTTTTGCCAATCTGAAATGTGGTTTTAATTAGCATTTTCCTGACTGCTTCTTGATTGAAAATCTTTTCATCTGTAGTATTAGTCAGGGTTCTACAGAGAAACAGAACCAAAAGAATATTATATATATAAACAGATATACAGAGAGGTGTGTTTATTTTCCTTAGAGATATTTATTATAAGAAATTGGCTCTCACAATTACAGAAGCTGGCAAGTTCAATCTGCAAGGTGGGTAGGCAGGTTGGTTACTCAGGAAGAGCCAATGTTCTAGTTTGAAGGCTGTCGGAGGAGGGGCCAATGTTCTGGTTGGAAGGCCACTGGGCAGGAAAAGATGATGTGGTAGATGCATTTCAAGTCAGTCTGCTATAGAGATCCTCTTTCTGGGAGAAAGGTTAGTCTTTCGTTCTATTCCAGTCCTCAAAGGATTAGATGAGGCCTACCCACATATGGTAGCCAATCTGCTTTATATCCATTTAAATATTAATTCCATCCAAACATTCTGATAGAAGCACCCACAATAGTCTCTGACTATCTGGGCACTCCATGCCCAGTCAAGTTGACAATGAAGCATTCACACCTGTTTACTGAACATTTAGGGTCTCCTTTTATAAGAGCTGCCTATTCATATTTCTCGTCCAATTTTCAACTGGGCTTTTACTCAATAATTTATAGGATTAAAAAAAAAAATAGGGAAAGCTGGGATGGTTCAGCAGGTAAAGCGCTCGCTTTGAAGCCTTGGGGACCGAGGATCGAGTCCCACCCCGGCCCATGCGTACCCACATGCTGAACTGGGGTGTGCCCCCACGTTCAGTTCTTGCTGGGGCCTATGTGGGAGGCTCCGGCCCAGTTCCTGCCCTGCGCAGCCCTGTGCCCACCTGTGGAGTAAAACTACAAGGAAAACTAATGTCAACTATGGAGACTGCTCTGGGCCCTCCCCCTTCTCTCTGTCTCTGTTTCTCTCTGTCAAAAATCAATAAAGTAATTCTTATAAATAAATAAATAAATAAATAAAATCATGAATACATAGTTTAAATACAGTATTAAAAATCAAAAGTACACTGCTCATTAACTCATCATTCATGTACACTTTAAATGGTTCACATACGGAGAATTATATTACAGGGTACATTTTGAAAAAAAAATGATATAAAGAAAACCAAATGTTCCCTTTGTAAATATGGTACAATGAACAACAGATTATGATGATGCTGAATAAGAAAGAGGGAGAAATTATTATAATAATTTGTTTAACATTTTTCTCTGTGCTTAAGAACCATTTATAGTACTAATAATCAATAATATTTTATGAAATGCTTTCTAAATGCCAGACACTGTGCTTTAAGTTATTATCAAACTCAATGTCCTCAGCAATCTTATCAGAAAGGCATGATTATGTCCCCTATTTTATATATGTGGATAGTGAGGATAGCAGGTTAAGGATCTCAACCCAAGGTCACACATATGTGGCTGGGGGATGAATTGAGACTTCTTTAGAAATTCACATGAGACAACTCAATGGGCTTCCCATGCCATACAACGGCCCTAAGGAAAGAAACACCAGGGAACGAAGGAGGGCTACATCCTTGCTATCTTGACACTATCTGTCAGGAGGTAGAATATGGAAAATATACAGACCACATAATGAAAAACAGAATGTCACAGAAAAGGAGCTGTACTACAACAGCTTTAACTCTACGAGGTCAAGGGATAATTATGGAGGACTAGGAAGACTTCATAAAGAAAGGGAATATTTAGGACAGGCTTTGAAGGAAGAATAACATTGTGAGAGGCACAGATGGGCAGAGAGAGTTAATCAGAGGTAAACTCAAGAAAGATTGTTCCAAATGCAGAAAAATGAACAGCAAAATAGTAAATGCCTATATCTGCAAAAAGGAAATCTGTAATGAGAAAAAGACAGCTACAAGACAGACATACAATATCATATGAGGTTCAAATTATTAACACTAAAACTTTCATTTTTAAATAGCAATTTGAAGTTTACAAAAACTTCCACATTTGCCATGCAGTCTCAACAGTAGTGACACTGTCCTTTATTGGGATAGAAATGGTTTGGGGGGTGAGGATGGGGAATCTTACATATTACAAGTGTTTATGGTGCTCCAATAGGTCTAAGTACATAAACAGATACACAGTATATCTGTGTTTGTCTGTGGTATCAAAATTTCACGGGACAGGGAGATGATTAAGGGGAAATTTTTGAAAGTTTTTTTAGGGAAGTAATAATGAAAAAAGGTTGAAAACACCGATAAATACTACCTATCTGATCATCCCACCATCTAATGGGTAAGAAGGTATCAGTCCCCTTTTTAAAAAGCAAATGTGACAAATAAAACTTCAAGAGTGAAATGAATGAATAAAGAAGAGAAACAGGGAGTTCACAGAAAAAGAAAATGTTACTCTGTGTAAATGTATGTGTGTATATAGAATGAAATAGTGTGAAACCTCATTCATAATTAAAGAAAGGTCAACTAAAACAATAAGATGTAATTTCTCAGTCATCAAATTTGCAAAATAAATAAGGTAGAGTATACCTAGTGCTGATAAGGATGTGGAGAAAAATACATTTTGATTTTGATGAACTTGATTACAGAAGTATAAAAGTTTTGAAAAGTAATCTGACTATAACTATCAAAATTACAAATGCATGTACTCTTTGATTCAGCAATTCTACTGGTAGGAATTTATCTTAATGATATATCCTCTAGCCAAATCCATGCAAAAAAGAGGTTGAATGGAATAATTAAAAGCTATAAACAACCTAAATTATCCATCAATAAGGAATTAATTTTATAAATTATGATAATCCAGAAATGGAGTAATACACAGGCTTTAAAAATGTAAATGCACCAATGTAAAAAATATACAAAGGATACTGAAATCAGCAAGTAGCAATATATAGTATGACCACATTATTTGGAGACTGTATAAACATAAGCTTGCTATGCATATGAAGAGACTCTTCAGTTTGTATAAGTGTGAATGCTTTAAATTTTTTAAAATGAGGACATAACCTTTAACAAATATTTAATTATAATAATATTAGAATGACTTGTTCAAATTTATACAATTAAGACTCAGAACTATTAATAAAATTAGTTTTTGCTCATAATCCATTGTTTCATATTATATTAATGTCTGTGGTTCCTAAATGCCTATTAAAGTATAAATATACCCACAGGTTCTCAATACCTGTCATGATTTACCCACATGTATGTTGGTAATATTTTCCTTTTTATGTTTTCACTCTCTAAAAACATCCAGTGTTTTCCTACTTCTCTATTTGGGCAACTAGACTTGGTTCAAGGAAAACCTATCCCAATACATTTCTCTGTCTGAAACATTTCTTTAAAACCAAAAAATAAAAAACTCCTCTACTCTCATGGCCTGGCAAATAACAGATAGTAAATATTGTTGAATAAGTGAATAAATATCCATCAGAGCATATCCTACTGATCACTTCCAAAGTTAATCTCAAATGCTCCATTCTCTCTGAAATATTTCCTAATTTCTTTTCATTCAGTTTTGAACTATTAAATTGAATAAATTCAAAAACTGGATCATGTAAAAGTCAATACCATATTTCTATACCCAATGAGCAAAAAGTAAGCAATTAAAAACCAAAAAAAGCATAAGACAAGAAGCAAAACTAAATCACACAAAAGAGAATGTGGCCAGATGGCAATCCTCAAGATGTTTCTAGTGTTTTGGGAAAAAATGAAACACCTATAACCAATCAAACAACTAATCAATAAACTTAGAGAACCATATAAGACAATAAAATTTAATGCTAAATGTAATTTGATTTTATTCTGTACAGTAAAATTTTTAAATCTGTGATCCTTTTACATATACACGGTTCTGTTTAGATCCCTTATACAAAATTACTAATATTTTTTGTTTTCCTACACCCCTCTTTTCAAGACATTTGGGAAGATCTATAGGGAAGGACAATAAAATGAAATTTATTTATGCGGTACTCTCTTACTGTATGTATCAATAAGCACCCAATGCAAGAAAAAGATGCAAGTAAATATTGTAATATTTTTTTGCAAAAGCCAGATAGTTACCTGGGCTCTTATGAAACAAATCAATTGGAAATACAAATATTTGATAATATATTAAACTTCAAGCAAGAGGGAACTAGTTCAAAACATTAGAAGCAAAAAAAAAAGCCATATACATCATCAGTCTACCAGTCTTTTAGCCTCCCATGCTTACACATCCTGAACATTTCCATCCATCTCTCTCTATCCTCTTAGACCTCCCTAAGCTAAGACACCATCATCTGGTACACTGTTGAAAGCTCCTGACAAGATCTCCCAGCATTCCTCTTATGTTCCCTTCAATCAAGATCCCTGCAGTCAGACTGACCATTTTCGCTCTTCCTTTTCAAAATCCTTCGATGAGTTACCACTCAAGGGTTGAAATATCTAGCAAATCTACAAAGTCCTGTGTTTGGCTTCTTTTCTCCTCACAGTCTGGGCTCTTTGGACTCAAATCATCTCTCTGTGAACAGTCCACTGACGAGTTCATTTCAGTCTCAGGGCCTTTATAAAGGCCTTTCCTTCAGCCTGCAGCATCTGTCCTCTTGCCTAAGGAACAAAACTTAAATTTCAGTTCTTTCATGAGGTCTTCTTACTCCCCTCCTCTCCTCAATTAGGATAGCTCTCTGTTACATACATCCTGAAGCCCCTATCTTTCCATCACTGTGCATAATGCAATTGGGAGAGGAAGGAGAGAAGGAGCGGGGAGATCCTGAGTGAAAAGAGACTGTGTGTGTGTTTATATACAGCCACATATCTTTAAAGGTTTGCTGCCACCCCTGAATTCATGAGGGAAAGGAATATACTCAGCATAGTGCGAGGCATACGAAAGGCACTTAATATGTAGGCTGTCCAGAAAGTATCCAGCTATGTAGCATGAAAAACAGAGGCATTTATGGCTGGGGTTTTTCCAGACAGCCCTCCTATTTGCAGAAAGAGATGCATCAGTGACATATCCTAAATGAAGATGATTCAGTTGAAAGGCTAATTGTACATTTTTATTTTTAACAAATCTGGTTTGCTTTAACAATGAGTAATATTTGATTGAACCTAAAAAAAACATATAATTCAATAGGAACGTGTGTACAAATACACTTAGATTCAAATACCAATCATCTGGGTCTGCGGTATTGATGGTTACAACTAAACTCATCAACAAAGTTAAAGAAACTATAGTTCGTTTCTCTCTCTTTAGAGGAAGTGATCATCACAATTTAGATTTAAGCAATAAGAAAATACAATATTTAAAAGCACAAGAACTAACCCTTTTTCTCACAGTCTCTCTGTTCCCTAATTCTCCATGGCACTCTCATATATTTCAAAATTAAACATAAAATATAATACACTGACCAAACCTTTTACCTGGAAGAGTTATATTTACTTCAAAACTGTGTGGACAAAAGTCTCCCCCAAATATTTACCTAAGTTCTGAAACATTCTCAATATTTTGAAATTCAGAAGTAAATGCCTTTTCTAAATTCTAATAATCCCTAAATCTGTTTTTTCCTACAATTAAAAGATAAACAATTTAAGACAGAACACTAGCTTATTTCATCTATTAATGCCAATGTACACAGAGAGCAAAAATATCAAAGCTTGAAACCAAATCAAAGAGTATCAATGTCATTAATTTTGTATGCTTAAGTTATTTCTGAGTAAAAGGCACCTAGTGAAGGTCAGGAGTTCGTAGCCCAGTGCCTGCCACACGGAATCCTCATAAGAGAGAATGGAAAAGCAGATGAACATGTGAACAAGCTGAGAAAGGAAATCCTTGGAGCCAACTCATACACTCTCTGCTTAGAAGGCACAGGGGCGAAGCAAAATCTAAGTGCCTTCTTTCACTGATTAAAAGTATTTTGCTGCCTTTTAGTCAGAAACTGCTAGATGCAAGACTGGCTCCGATAAATGTATTAATAATCAGTATAGAATAGACTTTGAATTGTCTGATATGTCAGCAGGTCTTTAGTGGTTACCAGTCCTCTCACCTATGGATGTAAATCACAAAAGACCATGTTTAGTCAGTTCTAACAATTCTTCTGGATTGTGCTTTCATGTAGTAGTATGCTTCTGTTATTGTTCTTTTGTTTCCTGAATAATTTATAAAGCAGACAAATCTGTAAATCTAAGAACTCAGTATCTGAGCGTATATCTGTTTCTCTTTCTCTATGTGTGTGTGCATATATAAATAAAATATATGCACACACCTTCATTTCACATAGTGAAAATGCTTCATAAAATGGTACTTCTAAAATATGAGGTGATTCTATCTTTCACCTACATAACCCAGATCAACATTATATTTCCTGAAGCCCTGTGGTATGGTTTTGTACAGCAATGGCAAGGGAAATATGAGAGTTAGTATATTGACTTTCCTAAAAGAAGTAAATCAAGAAAACACAAGGTGAAAATAAGGACCCCATATTCCAGAATTAGTACAACTGAACAGAATTAAATAATTTAGATTTAGAAACTTCCCACCTTTCAGGATATAAAATCGTTATACCTAACACATGAGAAGAAATTTAATCACAGACCCAAAAACCTTAAAGTACTCAAAAACTGTCTTCATTAATGGAAAACCAATCTGATAAAGAAAAAATACATTTTAGGATGGCAAGTATGTCTACTATCTAAATCTAATTAAATGTATATGGATGTAAGTCAATAGATGAGGAAAATTTAAACTACAAAAGAAAATCTGATTCAGATTCAAATTAACATCTTACTTTTACCTATTCCTTCTGGCAGTGTGCACTTGCAAAATCTGTAGCAACAAACTATCACTTCATTATCTTCCCACAAGATACTGGTTTTCTCTAACACTTCACAATGCTTCTGAGATAGCATATCTGACATAACACCTTTCCTTCTCTCCAGCATTTAACAAGATAAAGAAAAGGCAGAAAGAGAGTAGAAAATGTTGCTGTTACAGGTGAAAGAACCAAACCCTTCATGAACATTCAAACACTCATATATATCACAAACCATGTTAACTATTTTCCCACCTAGGCATCTGACATGTTTCCCTTTAAAGTAATTAATACACTGTAGGCTCATTCATTTAATGTTAACTAATAGCAATCATTAATTAATGGCAGGAGAACTAGTCCCATTTAAACTAAAACATAACTAAAACAAAGCATAGTAATTCAAGGACCAAGGGTGGTTGTTTTAATGATTTTTCTTTAATCAAATAAAGCTGAATAATCAAATGTGGTCTTTGAAGAAGGTTATTTGTATTTTTTTAACCCTATTTTCTTTAACCTCAAAGAGGAAGTAAAATGGTAAGCTTCAATTCACCTAACTACTCTAGAAAGTTCAAGTTTTCTTTAGTAATGTTACAATGAAGATGTACCATACTATTTGCTCAGTAAGACGTACTCCCCCCCACCCCGCCCCCGCAAAAAAAAAGTGGGTGGGAATGTCTGTGCATCTTATGGAGCGTATATTGCATCACAGATCGTGATGTGTATTATCTGACCTTCTAACAGCGACAGCTGTTAGAAGAGGAAGTGGTAGGCCCACAAAAAAACCCTGGTTCTTAATACTGCTGTTGACTTTACATGGTTGAAATATTATTCTGCTATATTTTATTAAATATGTTAGTACATTATTTGGTTCAGAATATTTTTTTTCTTGTTTTCCTCCTCTAAACCTAGGTGTGTCTTATAGTCAGGTGCGTCTTATAGTGTGAAAAATACAGTAATTAGTTTACCTGCTTTGTTATAATACCCAGAATACAAGCACAGTGACCTATGTGCAAGGTCATGCAAGATTCTTAGGGTTGTTCCACAAATTAAATTTAGAAAGAAGGAAGTTCACATACTTCTCTCCAACAGAATCCATTCAAAAGGCCATCTCGCAACAGGTCTATTCAAGTACTTCTTAGTGTCTGGGTACAAGCATCCAGAGGGCAGAAATCAGGCTCATACAATGTGCTTTTATGACTCCTAGCATAGCTCCATTTGCACATGATGCTTATCAAATCCTAGTTGAAAGGCATTTGACAATACAGTTGCTGAAAAATTCAATGTTCACTCAGCATATGAAATCTTGTGCCTTATACTTTATGATTTAAGCAGTGCCATGTGTGCTGTGATAGTTAAGGGCCTGTCAATGTTTCCATTATAAACTCTGGTTTTCAGAGGTTTGTGTCTTGGCCTATAAAAATAGATTCCGGTCTGTAACTTGGCATAGAAAGTACTGGTATCAGCCCAAGAGAACATTTTTTGTTCCAAAGATTAAAATAAAAATCTGTTTAGTAGTTTTAAGTTAAGAGAGTGTTAAAGGAAGGGGTGGGGGAAGTATAGAATGTTTTTAAAAACACACACAAAAAACCCCAATGTTCTATATCTCACTAATGCTTCACTTTAGATTTTGAAATGATTAACACAATATAAACCAATGAAAAATTATTGCGTAGAGAAAAACCTAAAAAGAGTTTTAATTAAAAACATTATGGCGGTTACCAAAAAAAATTCATAATTTTTTAAACAACCACATATGTAGTTTCTCAAATAATCCCTACATTTAAAGACTGTCCAAGTACATAATGACAGTCAACCAAAACTATTTCAAAGATATGTTTTTCCAGATATGTAAAAATTACTTTTTAATGAATCACTAAATGCAGATTTACTCCAGATTAGTGGAGACAATCTTTAATCCTATCTTTAATATATGCAACAAGAAGTTTCTAAAACATATAACTTAAATGTAAAATTTCAAAGTAGCCTTTATATACTGTTTGTTAAAAGATACTAGTTTAAGCTTTGTATTTCTTTTTAGCATAACATAAACCTGTTTTCATCACAAATAAATGCTGTTATCTAACACTGCTGCATCTTCAAAAACACATTTTTGAAACAATAATATATCTGTTACAGGGAGGGTGATTTAGAAATAGCTATCAAAATTTGAAGTGTGTGTGTGTGTGTACTCTAAGATCTTGTAATTAGATTCTTAGAAAATTATACTCTAAGTATACCTGCATATATGTGAAATCATATAGTTATAACTTAAACACATATACACACAAACAATATCCCTCACATAATTTTAAAATAGTAAAATGTTAAAACCAACATAAATGTCCATCAATTGGGGATCTGTTAAGTTATTGTACATGCATATAGTGGTATTATTATACAGCTATTAAAAAGGAAGAAAGAAGAAAAAGACAAAAACAGTAATAAAAATGAAGTACTGATCCAGAAAGATTTCTAAGTTCTAATGATAAGTGAAAATAGCAAGGTCCTAGGTTACTATCCATAGAGGGAATAAAGGGGAAAGAAATATATACATATAATTAGTGTTGTATTTGCTTTTATATACATATAACATCTCTAGAAAGACACACAATAAACCAACAATAGAGATTAGTGGTTTCCCATAAAAATAATGGAATAGTTTTGGGTGGCATTCCTAATCAAAGTTTCAGTACTGGATAATATAACCAACAGAATATTATTTATTTATTTATTTATTTTTAAAGATTTATTTTTATTGTTTTTGACAGAGAGAGAGAGAAAGAGAGAGAGATACAGAGACAGAGAGAAGGGGGAGGGCCCAGAACAGTCTCCATAGTTGTACAACATTGGTTTTTCCACATAGTTTCATTCCACAGGTGGGCGTGAGGCTGCACAGGGCAGGAACTGGGCCAGGGTCTCGCCCCGGTGAGAACTGAACTGGGGGCACTCCCCAGTTCAGCATATGGGTCCACACGGGCCAGGGCCGGGATTCGATCCTCGGTCCCCAGGGCTGCAAAGTGAGTGCCCCACCCACTGAGCCATCCCGGCTTCCCCATCAACAGAATATTAGAGAGAGAAAAATATAACTCTAAGCCTCTATACTCACTGGAAACAATAAAAATAGGTATTATACTTCTGTTCAGTCCAATGGCTCTCAAATGTTGGTGGAATCTCCTGGAGGTCATATTAAAACACAGATTCCTAGACTCCACCCTCAGAATTTCAAAAGGTCTGGAACAGTGCCCAAGAATTTGCCTTTCTTTATAATCCCCAGATAAGGCTGAGGTACTGGTCCAAGGACTACAGTTGAGAAGATCTGTTCTAGATCAAATTTGATGTAAAGTTGTACATAAAAGCCTACCTGCTAAAATTATTATTATAATGTTAATAACATTATAAAATAATCTTGTTATTACCAATAATATTTAGATAATAATTTCATTTTCTTAAAATGTAAGAAATCTGGGTGGTGGGAGTAGATGATGATTTAGGCTTTTCTAAACAAGGTAAAATAAAGGGAAAGAGGAGACAAAGAATTTAACTCTGTTGTACTTTTCTAACTTAGCCTCCCATCTCCTATTTCTGCCACTAGATGGAAACCAGTACAATGATAATCTGTCAAATTGCAGATATAAATTAAAAAATGGTAAAATAAACCAAGGTAAAAATTATTCCACATGGTATTAATTGCAAAGGAACACACAGATCTAGGTCCCTATACTGACATTAACTGTAGAATAACATGTTTATGATTCAATTAATTAAGCATACGGTATGTGTCACTAGCCATTGGCCTATACACCATATCAACTTCAAAGAGGGATATTATTGGTTGAATCATGGTACCTCAAGATTCTTTATTTTTTTAATTGTTAAATTTATTGGGTACAAACATCTTTAAAGATTAAGGTTTTTAGGTTTTTTGGGTAGATGCCCAGTGGAGGGATGGCTGGGTCATATGGTAGTTCCATTCGTAATTTTTTGAGGAATCTCCATACAGCCTTCCATAGTGGTTGTACCAGTTTACATTCCCACTAGCAGTGCATGAGGGTTCCTTTTTGTCCACAGCCTCTCCAGCACTTGTTATTCCTTGTCTTGTTGATTACAGCCATTCTAACAGGTGTAAGATGGCATCTCATTGTGGTTTTTATTTGCATCTCCCTAACTGCTAGTGAAGTGGAGCACTTTTTCATATATCTGTTAATCTTTAAAGATGTTTGCACCCACATGTTCATTGCAGCACTGTTCACAGTGGCCAGAACATGGAAACAACAAAAATGCCCTTCGACAAATGACTGGATAAAGAAGATGTGGTACATTTACACAATGGAATACTACTCAGCGATAAGAAATGATGAAATACAGTCATTTCTGGCAACATGGATGGACCTAGGGACCATCTTATTAAGCGAAATAAGTCAGACTGAAAGAGTCAGGAAACATATGACCTCACTTATAGGTGGAATATAAAACTGAAAGTAACAAAGACACAGAGACCTATGGACACACTCAATAGCTTGGTGTTTGCCTCAGAGAAGGGGAGGAGGGGGAAGGAGAGACGGAGGGGAGGTGGGAGAGGGCACCAGCATTATGGACACATTCAATGGTTTGTTGGTTACCTGGAGACGGGGGTAGTGGGGGGAGGGAGAGTAGTAGGGGGAGGTGGGAGTAGGCACCAGATGTATGGTGATGGAAGGAAAGCTGATTCTGGATGGTA